>WAAE01017496.1:68079-109910 GCA_013400495.1 Nicator chloris | reverse complement strand
AAAGCACGAATTGAATTTTTTTCCTTTAAATTAGAATTTGACTTATTTTAAAAATAAGCCAATCTAAAGTTCTGATGAACATGTGTGAAAGCCTGAATTTACTACATTTAATCATACAATTTGAGTTTAATTGAAAGAACTTTATTTTGTACTAAGCATTCTAAGTTCACTCACCAATTTTGAGGAAAGGCAAAAAACTCTGAATTTATGAAAGTCATGGACTAAGCAGATTTTATGGGTCTGCTCAGCTAGTTTTTGAAACAAAACTGCTTGCTTTGTTTATTCAGCTCAAGTGTCCTCCATAGTATGTGTGGTATTGCAATGTGGAACTTTTGAATAATAATAATAATAGTAGTAGTAGTAGTAGCAGTAAAAGCTGCTAACCAGAGTGTGTCCTCTAGAAGAAGGCACACCCCAAACATATGGCACCGGCCACTTGGGCAGCTGTGCAGGGAAACAGGCTGGGCCCCACAGAGTTTATGAGCTTAAGCTCACTTCTGTGCAAACACGACCATCCACCTCCTGAACCTTCCGTGACCTTCAAATCCGAATGCCACCTTCACATGACACCGCACCTGAAGTGATCAGCCGCGCTGCACACAGCCAGCTCCGGTCTCTGCACCCACAGCACAGCTAATCTGCATCCAGATAAACTCACATGGGCATAGGACAGATGGATAAAGCTCAGTCTGCCGTCTTATTCACTTTAGGCTGAGAGCATATCTGAGAGCTGGAGAACCAGGAGGACTTTTTTCCCACCTCTAGACTCTGCAGTGAGAGGATCAGTTGTATCCATCTAAAATCTTGAAAACCCGAGGGATCAGATCAATTCAATTGCATCATTTTCACAAATGCATCCTTGTAAAATAAGTGTATTTCACTTTTCATTTAATTCCACTTTCTGTGGGAGTAGAATCCAACATAAACAGAATAATAACAACAACAAAAAGGATGAGTGGATCACTCACCATTTCCTGCTCTAAAAAACAAAAGGTTAAAGCTATGTTTCCAAATAAACATATACCATTTAAATCAGGGGCCTCCCATGCTGTGTATCCTCTAGGACCTCTTCTGCTCTTGGCTAACATTAACAAAAAGAACAGAATGTAGTTTAAAGCAGCCATATCTTACTTAAGAGATGCAATTACTATTTACCAAGAAATAAGAATTTATTCTCCTTAAATAAAACAAACAAATATGAATTCAAAACAAGATCAAAATAGCTACTATAGACCAAGGTTCCTTGCTTGAAGGTTTAAAACATGCTCACTTTTATATACCTTATCCTAACCTATTCATTCTGAAAACTATCTGCATAGGTTCAGTCAGCAGGCTGCCTTATTCTGAGCCATGGGTAGCCTTGTCAGTCTTGAACACCTTTATTGCCCATCCTTCTCAGCCTGCTTCTGGCAGGAAACTATCTCTATCCCATGCGACATTTCAGGAAAGAAGGCTCCATGCAGACTCCTTATTGACCAGCAAGTCAATACTCTCTACCTCCCAATTCAAACCCTTCTACACAAGAGAAACAGAGGAAAGTCTTAAATGGAAAATCTCCATTGTCATTCTTGCTTTCTGTTTTTTCCAGGAGAAAAAAAAAAGCCAAAGCATGAGATCATCAATGCTTTCCTCCAGAAGAGACATTTAACCTCCGCCTGAAGCTTATCATTATTTAATTGTTGCTTTATGCAAGCAAATTCTCTCAATGTAACCCAGTATCTGATCTTGCTCTACCTTGAACATGATAAAGGCCCTTGAGAAGGGCTGGTCCTATCTCCATCTCAATCCTGCAAGATCCTGGACTTCTTCCAGTTCAGCATCTGACTGGCATGTGAAACAGAAACAGTGCCTAGTGACAGTGATGGATGGTCTGCTCTTGGCTGCTGCCTGAGTTCACACTGCTGGATATCCCTACAGTATTTGATTGCATAAACCCTGAAATCCTTTTGTCCACATTAAGGATGTTTGGTCAGCACTGTGAGATCTAAATCATAATCTCTGGAGAGGAAACTGGCAAACTAGGGTCCCCCATAAGCAGAGAGTGTGCAGAGAAAGTCCACCTGTTGAATGAAACTCACTGCTCTCTCAGGACTGTGGCAATCACATGTATGGAATTATTTGAAGTAACACACTGATTAAAAACTAAATAAAACTGTCCCTTTTTCTACCCCCTTGCACCATGCCATGGGGCAAGGAGAGCTCTTGAAGCAGAGATCTCCCTCAAAATCTGTGCTGTATTTGCAAACCCATCTGAGGTCTATCATCATGTGAGTCCATATCCTGACAATTGCCTGAAGTCTGGGGAGATATTTTTTAGGAAAGGGGAACAAAGAAGCCAACAGAAAGGAACCCCTCCCCTTTCTCTGTGTAATACTTTTTTGCCTGCTTATCATCAATAGATTTTGGAGCCTTGGAAAGCAGCATGAAAGAGACGGGTCCTTTCTGCATGTCAGGCTTGCCTCCCTGCAGCACAAGCTGTGGGTCTGCCCTCACAGGCCCCCTGGTAGAGGGGGCTATGCCTGAGTGAAGTCTGATGCAAGGACATCATCTTCCCTGGAAGGTCTGAAAAAAGCATCCTGACCCCTGCATGTCCCCTTGAAAATCAGGGTAGGGGCAGGAAAAATGGTGAAATCAGAGCAGGAGAAGGAATCTGAATTGAGCTGGAGCTGGTGGGGTTTTTTCATACCCAGCACATTTTGTTAGTTTGTCAGTAGCTTGAGGCAGCCACTTTAATAAAAAACTAGTCGAAGTTTGGGGAAGACATAGAGAAAGAGATGCATGTGTGTGCATGCTTTTACCGATGCCATTGCTGGCAAACCAAGGTTTGATAAAGTACATTTCTTGCTTGGGGGGGTATCTGACTGTACACCTTTTGCCACTGCAGAAAGAAAATGCAAAATGTGTTTACAAAGCCACAATAAAAACATGCTAATATATCAAGGGGCCTTTTTTGGCACTTAAACCCTGAGAATCTGCCTGCAAACCCCTTCAGTAACTTCTGCATTGAAGGTTCCCATATGAGTTACCCCAGTTAACATTGGGAGGGGTTAAGGAGGAAAAAATCCCAGCTGCAACCCCAGCTTAAACCTGCCTGTGTAAATTGGTCCTGGATTCCTGTGCAGGTGTGTCAGGTATTTTTTTGTGCTTCTGGGCTTGGACCAGCCAAACAGCTCTGTTCTAGAAACCATGTGCCTGCCTTTCTTAGCCAGTCCTCCACCACAGTGATTTCTTCAGCCCATCTCTTCGGGTGTTCTCAGTAGAGAGAGGGGAGTGAGCATCTAATCCCTGGTAGCTGGGCCAGGTTAAGGCCTTCTTTTTCCAGGAGAAAATCAGGAAGGCTGTGTGAAGGGAAACAGTTTGCTGTGGTTAGAAAGCAGGCAACAAAACAAGAAGGCAGAGGCTTTCTGGGCAAAGTTTCTCCAGGGAATTGCTGCAAGCCACAGTCCCACTATGGAGATGCTTTTCATTTCCAATCATAGAATCATTCAGGTTGCCAAATCCACCACTAAACCATGTCCGCAAGTGCCACATCTACAGTTTCTCCAGGTACCAGTGTGTGTGCTTCTGCTCTTGATAGAGTAAACAATAATCAGGCTGTATTTTACTTCACCAACAACATATTTCTAGGGCTTTACTTGCCATTAACAAGTGGCAGAAGTGCAAGGAGAGTGCGCACATCCCAACACACATACAGGAAAGGTTCATCCAGCATCCCAGTCCTGGAGCTGTCTGCTGGAAAGAAATAGTCACCAGCACCAGAAACTTTAAAATTTCTTTCCCAGAGTAAAAACAGAAACATTGCTCCACTGTCCTCTTCTGCTTGCGCAGGCAACTTAAGGCTGGGGCTGGCAACTGCAGCCTGTGTCACAAAGCATCTTGATGGGTGATGCAGCTGGCAGGGCTTGGATAGGATCCTTCCCCTCAAAAGCTGCAAAACCAAAGCTGCTTTACTTTGGATCTTCGGTTCTGCTTTAGCATTTGATAAAACACACGGCATTATAGTCAGGAGGGCCTGCCTCTCCCCCTGAGACTCTGGCCAAGGAGTAGACAATAACAAGAAGCATTGATTTATTGCTGCAGAGGAGGTAGAGAAAGAGGAATGTAATAAACGCTGAGGAGATGAGAAATGCACCCATTTCCTCACCCCCTACACACTCACAGGCACTCTGGAGAGGGAGAGGAGGTTATCTGCCATGAACCAGCACATTGCTGAAATTCTAATGAAACAAGAACCAAAGCAGGTAGGAGGTGGTAGAAATGCTGAGCTTGATGCCCATTTATCATCTTCAAATGCTGAACCCAAGTTGGAGAGGAATGTCAAGAGAAGGGCACCCTATTATTTGCAAAAATATTTTGTAAGAAAGATAGAGCTAGCTATTTCCTATTCATAATTAGAATAAATAAGCTTTATTCCAAAACAAATCAAAACCCCTCTTTGAAGGAATACTAATAAGCTTGGCAGAACAGGCACACAAATGTTAGAAAACACTAATTTAAAATTACCTTTGATACCTTAATGCATCTCTCATACACATAAGAATTATGCAGACATGGTTTGGATTGTCTGATCAGGCAGTATTTTCCCACATAGCTCCTTCCTTCAGTACACAAATTAGACCTACTTTGTGGCTATGGCAGCATCCCTACTTCATGTTATTCCAAAAGCTAGAAGGGAGTAAGTAACAGGACTGTAGGACACAGAAAGTACAAAATTACACCCTTGCATGTAATCTTTTGTTCCAGAGAGCTGGGAAATGCTGTTCATGCAGGCTTCTCACAGATGGGTTCTAACTGTGTCCTTTTACTTTCTAGGTGCCTGACTTCCAAGCCCAGTGGTTTGGTGAAATGCTGAGCTCCCAGTCTCAGCTGAGAGATGCAGAGAGATGCTTCAGTGATTCACACCCTCGTGCCATACAGTAAGTGCTCTGAGAAATCAAGTCCCGGTGGGTTCAGACTTGGCAGCCGCAGTGCTGACTTAGATGCCCATTTGCCAAATGACAGTATCATGATAGCTCATCACAGAAAAGTTCTGCTGAAATGAACCAGCTAATGGCTGGGGAGCTCTTGTTCTGCAGTGGCAAGCACTATAGAAAATCCCATGAAGAAAGTATTTCAGGATTCAAAGAGCATGGTATAAATCAGGAATATACTGGAAAACAACACATTGAAGTAGGTGCTTGCCAGCTGAGACATGTTTTTCTAGTGCACAGTATGAGGCTGAAGGCCTTTGAATACATGAAGAAACCCCAAGTACGTGTGTGCAGTTAAAGATAAAAATTAAAGGGAGTTAAGTACTGTTGCATGACATCCACATGACTTATCAGCAGGGTAAACACCATGATGTTGAGATTTGCCAAGGCAGCTAAAAGACCACACCTGTGGTGTGAGAGCCAGCTCTTACAGTACATGGGAGATAAAACATGCTGTCATCAGTGGTTTCACACATAAACACTGATGGCAGTGGACTGGTGAAATTTAGGGACCAGCCCAGTCCAGGCTACGGACTAGTGCCTTCTCTTGGGTGGAAAACTTTGGATGGTTACCCTTGTATCTTCTGCCTCACACCCTAGGACTTGGCCCACTGCAAACTTTCCCCAGTCTCAAACAATTCAGCCCAGTTCTGTGAAGTCTGGTGTTTGTTTGGCCCATGCTCCTGGTTTTAGTCATGATATACTGCCTGTATGAGTCCTCCTCACCCAGACCCTCCATCCCTCTTCCACAGTAACAACCGTTTGAGTTGTGCCTGTAGAGTCCAATTCCTTATCTGCTCTGTTTTCCTGTCTCTCATACAATTATCTTCTCATTCACAGAGTACTGGAGAGTTTCAAAGGGTAAGTAATTTTTTTTACAAACCAATCTTTTTCCCTCAATCTAAGTCTTGGCCATGAGGAACTACTACACGAGGTTTTCCTCCACACCCTATCTGAAGCAATTCAGCCTCAGGCAAACACCTGGACGGGAAAACTTTACTCCCAGTGGTCAAATTTTGGCAACAATGTAAATGACTGGTAAATGAGAAATCATAATAAAATGCAAAACTGTCAGAGCCACCTGTACAAACCCTGAACTCTGGATAGAGCTGAGCTGCTTTAGTGCCCCCAGCCTCAGATGTCTGTCCTGGCCATGTGTCGTATATTTTCAGCTCAGAGCTGGGTATGCACCAGCCACCCATTTAGCTCTGTCACCCTTGTTTCCATCAAAAGGAAGGCTGCAGTGTGACCTGGATGACTCTAGAGCCAGGATCTCCTCAGTTCTGTTCCCTGAGTTGGGTAGATGTGAACCCCAAGAGACGCTCCTGAACCCTTGAGAGACCTACTGACATGTCCCAGTGAAGACAGTGGGGAGCCATGGACTTCTCATTGCCAGAGGCAGGCAGGAGATGGTCCCTCAACCCCTAGGGACCCTAACAGGTCCCCAGGGGAATGTGGTGGTGACCAACACGCTCAGCAGGGTCTTGCTGTAGGGTGTGAAACCAGGGCCCATCCATTTCTGACAATGTGAACACCCAGCAGAGTTGTGCCTTCAGCACACTGTGTTACATGCTAATGTAACATTAAATATTAACTGGAAATAAGTGAAGGTCTCCAGCTCTTTCTCCTCACTGTGGACCTACTCTCTGGCCTTGAGCAAAATGTTAAATTTTTCTGGGAACCAATTTCCTCAGTTAATAAAGTCTGTGGTCGGATGCAATGAAGATCGATTTATTAATGTTTGTGTAGCATGGGAACGTCCTTGAGGGGAACACTCAGGGGAGAGCAGCATTGTTACTCTTATCTCCTCCAAGTTAGTATCTAACACATCTGCTCAGGGTGGCTCAGTCCCACGTCTAGCCTTTTGCTTACTAGAATGTATAGCAGAGTTTCTGTAGCACAATGAAGCATTGGAAATAAACCGAGACAGGGATTTATAGCTGCACTTTCTTGCAGTGTGTTATAATAGCCAGCATTATTTAATCACAGAAACATGATCTGGCCACAGCTAACTAGCTTTGCTCAGGTGTGCTTGTAAATTTAATTTGAGTTCTTCTACCTTGTGCAGAAGTTGAATATAGGCTAATGTGTGTGCTGGAAAAATAGCAAATTGTATGATGGTATAGAACAGGAAACCTTTCCGTTTCACAATAAAATAATACAACTCAATGCATGCAGTATTTATATAGCACCATTCAGAAATATATTTTAAATCTTTATACAAACCACTTGCATGCTACGCCACAGCCAACATGTCAAATTCTATTAAAGAGAAGAAAGCCATTGTAAAAACAAGCCCTCAATACACATTTAGACAAAGCATTCATTGGAAGAGGAGCCCACTAACAACTGGACCTATATAGCTTTTATTAATACGGGTCCTGATAAGAAACTGAATCCATGGCATAAAATATTTATCCATTATGTTCTCCACATAAACATTGCTATAATGTGTTTTATTTTACAAACAGTGACCTGAAGGGCAGAATGGATAAGTCTGGATGTTCCTTTCCACTTGCATTATCCCAGCAAATGAAAAATGAAAAAAAAAGGAGGGAAAAGAAAGTGGAACAGAGGCGAAATGTGTGACAAACTCAAATCCTCTGCCTCACTGTACCGCCTGTGTTTTCTCCATGGTATCCAGCGCCTGCAATGCTTGCTGCTTACTCCATTATGTTCCCTCACCCACCTACTGATACATTTCCACTGATCGCCCACATAGGTTTAAGCATTTCTATCCCCCCTGCACTGAAAGCTTTTGCAAGCAGCTGAGGTGCCAAGCACTGTAATAGGTCATGTGGTAGGAGGAAGCATGTTTTGGGCCATGCACATCCCTCTGCATCAGCTCTGGGGTCTGAAAGACCCCTCACAGCCACCTCACAGGGCAGAGGTCCCTGCTCCTGGGGACAGAGGGGTGACTGCTATTATGGGGCTTTGGCTGAGAGAGGCACAGGCTGCTTGGCTGCTGCATGATGTAGCTTCTACACTTCTGCATTGGCAATGCACCTGTGGTAGGAAACAAGGGAGAAAGGCCAGAAATAAACTACTATACTCGGAGTGTGCTGTTCGGTAGTACAAATAACTGTGAGGAGAGAACAAAAAACTGCCCTTGAAGTCTCATCCTGACTTGGTTGTAGGCAGCCTTGCTGCTGCCTTCAGAAATATTTTTACAGTCCAAAATGACTAGAGAGTATCTGTGTTGGATTTATCATAATAACACCACGGCATGTGCCAAAATAGTATGTCTAGCCCTGGAAACAGAAACAAACCAACTTTCATCAACTAAGCTGGAGAATAGTACACAAATATTAAGGATTACTGACTTCTTTTCAGATGCACCTTATGAATAAAACTGTATGCTGGTTCACTTGGGTTCCTGGAAAACCTAATCTCTAAATTGTAATGTCAAATTAATACAGTAAAATAATTTATAACTTGTATTTCTCAGAGGTTGTTTAACAGCTCGATCGCTTGCCAGCAATGCTTTGTCATTCACTACTTCCCACTGGCATTATCTTAAAACTAATACCAACAGCCAGTTGTTCCAGAGAGTTGTTCATGTTAACTGAAATGTGCAATACTGGGAGACACAGCCAACACACCAGTTCCCACTTCATGTACATTTATAATTACACAAGAAGTGGTGCTTATTGTACAGTCAGCTCTGGTGCTCTCTGAGATGATTCATCTTCTCTCACTCTGCTACGCCGTGCTAACTTTTACATACATCGTCTATCTACGTGACTATCCAGACTCATCCTCTCTAACTCAGCTTTTTAGCTGGAATCCTTAAATTACAGCCTGTCTTTGCTTTAGGCTCTTCCTATAGTCAGAGCAGGGAAACATGCACCTCATGAAGGTGGTTCTGCTCCTTGGTGGGCTGAATCATTGCCGGAAGGCTGCACCCCCTCCCCGTTGCTCCATTGACTGGGGAAGGAGCCCCAGGCAGGGCTGGCAAGCCTGCTGTGTTCCTGCCCCACCCAGCCCTCCCTGCTGCTGCCGGTGGGCTGAGAGGAGACCTTGGAAGGTGTGCAAGCCTTACTGACGCTTGTCGGGGGTGACTCAACTGCTGGCTTGGGCAATTCAAGTAAATAAATAAATTTACACAGCCAAGCCCAAGATGACTTAGGTGGCAGCTCCACTCTGAGTTGGAGACGTGCCCCACTGAGCCCCGGAAGCTGCAGTCAGGCTTTCCCAGCCTGCAGTGGCTGAACTTGCACAGTTAGTGCAAGTCACACAGCCCCTGATCCCATGCAGGACTCTCCCCAGGCTGTTTCCAGAGATAGCCCTCATTTCACCTCTCCTTCCATCACAGTGCTTTGCCTTTGCTTGTTTCCAGGGTTCATTCCCAAGTGCTTACCATCTCCCTGCTGCCTGTTTCCTCAGCTGCTGCCTCACACATGCTTCCTCCAGTGTTCTCTGGGTACACCCTCTCCCTCGAGCATTTCTCTCCTGCATTGCTGCTGCTCTTTCCCACCAAGCACGATTTCACCCCTGAGTTTCTGACAGCACTCCAGACATTCACCAGACTCTAATTCTTTGGGGTCATGTCCTGCAGAAAGCATCCACTGTCTCCAGGGACCTCAAGTCCCTTCCTCAGTCATGGGGAAGATGAGAATTAATCATAGAGCTGCAGCACTGGCTTTTGGCTCCAGCCACAAACAAGTCTATGGTATGAGAAAGAGACTGGAGCAGCCCAGGGGTGTTACAGATGTTTTCATGGAGTAATGGCTCCCCAGTACCTTGATACTTGGAGTTACCTTCTCTAAGCCTGCTAAACATCTGATCTGCACTGTTCCCCCATCCTGTGTCTTTTGGGTGTGAGGTAGAAATCATTTTCCTTAACTTTAAAAGTCTCTAAAACAAAATAACTTGTAGGCTGGAAGTCTCTGCTTGTTACTGTAAAGTTATAGACAGGGACTAAGGGGTTTTTTGTGTAGGTGTGCATGCTTCCTGGCAGGAAGCATGCAATCTCAAAATGCCAGCAGGTTTGTGGAGTGACGTGGCAAGTGTGCTGGTCCACAGGGTGTAGGATACTGCAGGCATGAGACAGCCCAGTCCCCTGGACCTGGGATGTAACTGGTCCTTTCCACAGCAACAACAAACCAAACTATGTACTTCCCACCCCAATCTTTACTCCTCGTGTCTGCCATCAAGCCTAGAACAACTCAGATACTCTACAGGCACTCTCCTGTCCACATTAGGGCTAAGTTTATGGTCCCAGCATTATCTCCCCCTTCTGGTCTGGGCAAAAAAACAAAGAGCAGGATTTCTGTCTCTAGTGTGAAGAGACTAGAGTCAGACTTGTCATCCTTGCTGATACAAATACTAAAATAACTAAATAAAAACTAAATACACCACAAGGGGGTTATTGAAGTTCCAGAGGAGGAACTCAAGGCTCAACATTTGAGGAGCATTGCTCTTAGAACTACAAAGAGCTCTGCATGGCCTATTAATAGATTTGGTCATGGCCCAGTGCAGCTGTACACCCACTGAGCAGGACAGTGTGTTCTAATGGTGTTTAGTTGGCTGATTACAACATCAACTCTTATTTTTTTACCCCCATGTTACTACTTCATTTCCCTCCTGCTGTTTCATGCTGCTGATTGACCCAGAGCTGTGGGTAGAGGAAAGAAATGTATTTATATTATAGCATAACTAGTCTAAATTGCCAAGTTAAAGGTGTGTAATCGAGCAAGGCTGCAAACATCTGTATTTCACAGCAGCTTCATCTCTGTTGTTTTGCTCCAATGAGGAGCAAAGCAGTGTATGTGGGTGGGTTGGGGTGAGGGAAGGAGCAGGTCAAAGCACTGTTTGTGTGACATAACAATGACAGCCAGTTGACTCTGTACCTGCGTGCCAGCCTCGGGCTGTCAGAAGCACCAGAGCCTGAAAAAAACCCCCAAAACTTAACAATTTCTGCTCTAGTAGGGCATGCTTGTGTTCATAACAACACTTCAGCAGAGAAAGGGTTCCTCTCCGATCATGGATGAAACTGGACCCGTGTGGTTACTAGTCCAAAATACAGCACAACATGGAAGATTTGTCAGAAAGATATATGTTGTCCTCCCTCACCTCCAAAGCAGCTTTCCAGGCTTGGAAGGTCTCTCTATGCCTGCCAAATCCAGCCTTGCCCAGCCCATGCAGAGCCAGGAAATCAGAATCACACAATCACACAATCACAGAACAGCCCAAGTTAGAAGGGACCCAAAAGGATCATTGAGTCCAACGCTTAAGGGAATGGTGCATACAAGGATTTAATATCCTGAACTGGGAATATGTCCCAGTTCAGAGGAGCACCCAGGGTCACAGAGAGTGATGCTCTGTGAGCTGTGTCTGGCTCATGTGTGGTGTTGCAGGCTCTGTAACTTTCTTTGGTGCGTCAGAACCCTTTTGCAAGAACCTCTGACTCAGCTGTGAACCTTACAGTCAAAATCTTTGCACAACATGTTATCCTTAGGAAAACAGAGGTTTAGTTTGATCCCAGAATGGATATATTTGAATCCACACACCTGGAGTCTTCTGACAACAGCACCCATGGTGCAAGAAGCTGCAGAGCTGCAAGATCCAGTAGTAATCACTTCTTACATGTGTTGAATAGCATCACAGCATCAGGTTAAGGTGACATTTTAAAGAATAGCTCCAAGCTCCTTTTGCCTTTTCAGAGCTGAAGGAGTAGTTAGAGCAAGAGACTCACAGAAGCCACAGCAGTAGCAGAAATGGATGGTGCTGCTGAGGTCCTGAAGTAGCAGAAGCACCAAGTCTCACAGCAAGCGTCTGGCTCTGGCACACCACCATTAACAAAGTGAGAAGGCACAGAGTAGAGCTCTGGCAAGTTCCTGGCAGGGGAGCCAGGATGTGGCCACGCCGTTAGTTAGCCCTGCTGTGATAACTCCACAGATGCACGCTCCTCCTCTAAGATAAACGTAAATTTGTCAGTGCACATGGGATAAGCTGCCTCACATTTTCCATGGAGTAAGATTTCGGAGACCAGGCGGTCACGCTGGGAGCTGTTGCTGTTCTAGAAGGTCACACCCAAGTTTGCCACAAGGTCACTTTCTCACATTGCCAAGCCTACACAGGGGAGAGCAGCCAACCCAAATCGACGGAAGAATGCAAACAGAGTGTCTCAGCCTGGGCGCCCTCGTAGTCACCTCAGCATAACCCCGTGGGTGAAGAGTGGATGAGAAATGAAAAGAGAAAGGCAGAGAGAGAGAGAAAGTTCTGTGAAGTAGAAAGGGGAAGACTTTTTGGGCTTTTTCAGTTGTTGCATGGGGATTTCTTTTTAAGATAATGATTTTTAAAATAGAGCTCTGTAGCATGAGATAAATGTCCTGTTGTTCCTGTGGGATATTTAAAAATGGCTCATTAAATATTTCAATAGCAATGTATTGTTCCAGAGATGGAAGGCTTGACAGTGAAAGAGAGACTTCACTAAAAATTAGAAGTGGGCGGCTGTGTGTCTGAAAATTCTGCTCTACAGCGCAGTAGGCATCTTGAAATTTAGCTGTATATCTGTCTTTAAAGGTTTGGCTTTATTTACTGGTATAAGTTGGCAGTAGCGTCTTGATTTCCACTGAAGTAGACCAGTTGATACTGGGAAGAGGTAATGAATTTCATTATGTGTGTTAAAAAGAAAAAAAAAAAAAAAAAAAAAGAAAAACCTGGAGGTTTTGATGTGGAAAATGTCTTCTCCCTGATGTTAAGAAATACTGTAACAGTGCCCCTCCCTGTGATTCCTGTACCAAGACCTCATTTTGTATTTCAGGTGTAGCGTGATGTCTGGAAAGATGAAGTTCAGAGACTTCAAGAAGTGACAAATTTGTCATACCCCCTCAGGACTTATTTCAATGCTTAATTAATTGCTGTTAAGATGTGCACCTTATTGCTAGCTGAAATGTAGCTATCTTCAGCCTCCAGCCATGGGATCTTGTTATGTGTTGCCTGGCAGATTAAAGAGTCTCTGCAATAAAAATCTATGCAAAAAACTCACTTGTTACAGAATAAAAATTGGGTGAGGCATGTCAAATTGCAGGTTTATAGGTCACAGGAAGGTTTTTGGATAATTTTGTGCTGATTGCTTGTGACAAATGCTGACACCACACTTAGAAAAGAATGATAGCTCTTCTCAGTAATTAGGGAAGCCTGAAGGGCCTGAATATGAGTATAGTTTCAGATGGACTGTAAACCTTAAATTTGGAGGATAGTTTCCAGCACCGTATTTTTCTTGAATGGTTCGTCTGGGTTTCTTATCCTCTTTGCCAGGTGAGTCACTTCCAGTGAAAAGTACAATTGTTACAAAGACCTCAGGAAGAATAAACAAAAGACATGGGATTGTTCTCCTCTCCCTAAAGTGAGCTAAAATCACAGCCTTTGCCTGGTCGGGGTTCGGACACATTTGGAACATATTCACTTCTCACGCTCTGCATTCCTCCTGCGAATAATACATAATTACGGAGATGTAGCCCCAAGTGGAAAAGACTTTTTACACAAGCACACACAGCATACAGAAAATAATACTTTTTACATGCCTGCTTTAGAGATATTTAACAAGTTCATTTCTTTTTGTTTCGCTTGAGGTCTGTCCTAGCATGCTAGTAGCTGGGCTCTAAATTGCTGCCTTACAGGGAATTCCAAAAGCATTGAGCTTTTTATTATTGTTTTCTGAATCTCCTCCAGTTTACAGATGTCTCTTTTGTACTGAAGCACCCCTTTGTCACACCGTCATGTAAGGAAAAACCCGTAATGAGGTAGTTATGTGCAGCATAGCAGTTTCCAATTCCTGATGCAAGGAAAAGGAAAGCCAAAGAATAGGAAGTGTGACACTGAGTGCTGTGAAGCCTCCAACAGCCAGAAAACATCATACCATAGTAGAATGGTTTGGGTTAGGAAGGAACTTAAAGACCACCGAGTTCCAACCCCCCTGCCATGAGACACATTTCATTAGACCAGGTTGCTCAGGGCCCCCTCCAGCCTGGCCTGGAACACTTCCAGGGATGGGGCATCCACAGCTTCTCCATGCAGCCTGTTCCAGTATCTCACCATCCTCACAGTAAAGATTTGCTTCCTAATATATAATGTAAACCTGCCATCTTTTCAGTTTAAGGCCATTCCCCCTTGTCCTATCAGTACAAACTGTGGTAAAAAGTCCTTTTCCTGGAGCCCCCTTTAGGTGCTGGAAGGCGCCATAAGGTGTCCCTGGAGCCTTTGCTTCTTCAGGTTGAATAACCCTGATCATCTCAGCTTGTCTTCACAGGAGAGGTCCTCCAGCCCACTGATCATATTCACAGCCCTCTTCTGGACTCACACCACCAGATCCACAACCAGTTAGGTCCCCCAGAGCTGGATGCAGCACTCCAGGTGACATTTCACAAGAACAGAGCACAGGGTCAGAATCCCATCCCTCACACTGCTCTGGATGCAGATTGGTCTTCTGGGCTGTGAGTGCAGATTGCCAAGTCATGCCCAGATTTTCAGCCTCCAACACTTCCTCCTTGAGGTTGTTCTCAAAGAAGAGGTACCTCACAGCCTACCTGTCTCCCTCAAATGGGGCACGCAATGAGCTCTGCCCCCCATGTGGAGGAAACTGGGTTCTGGTCCCGCATCACCTCAGGAGTATCTCCACAGTCCTGAGTGCAATCCTAAGCACCACAGTCTGAATTTGGGGCTGATGTCTTTCTGACTTGCTCACTGACCTCCGTGTAAAAAGGCAAGGCTCACAGAGCTGCCAAGAGAGACAGCAAGCCAGGAAGTGATGATGCCATAGCAGGGGAGTCCCTGCCCTGGGAAATGAGGAGTGCCAGGGCCAACTCATAGATGTTGCATCATTAGGTAAAACAAATAAATAGTGTTTAAAGTAAGGAGGGGAGATGGTTGGACTCAAGCATTGGCATGCTGCCTCAGGTTTTGTGGATGCACTGCAGGGCATTTTTGAACCTGAGCCTCTTCTTACCATTAAAATGGGGACGAGGTACTTTTCTTGTATGCAGCAAAACAAGGCTCAAGTGGGAATACTTCCACTAAGTGCATCCAGCCCGGGAAGTGCCTACAAGACATTCCCAGTGGCAAGAAATCAAGCCAAAGGGTGAGGAGATTTGCGTGGATGAACAAGGAACTGCTGTCAAAACCCAGACATAAGCAGGAGATATGTGAGGTGGAAGCAGGGACCACCCACCTGGGATGAATATCGAGATGTTGTTAAGAGTATGCAGAAATGCAAATAGGAAGCCCAAGGCTCATTTGGAATTGAATCTTGCTAAGCATGTCCAAGATAAGATGATCTTCTTCAAATGCATCAATAACAAGAGGAATTCTAAGGAAAATGTGTGTTGTCTGCTGAAAGGAGCAGGGCCCCTTCAAATATAGGTTGCAGAGAAGGCTGAGATACTGCATGTCTTTTTTGCTTCAGTCTTCCCTGCCAAGGCAAGCCCTCAGGAACCTCTGACCCAGTGGACCAGAGAGAAAGTCTGGTCCCTTCCATCCTCCTCTGTTCCATGATCCTGCTGAACTTCTGACATTTGCTTAGGCAGGATGAGCTATTCTGCCCAGAAAGACCATGCCAAGTGACCACTATAAATTGTGCTCCATAGCTGGCAAATGGCCAGGTGACATTTCTGGTAGTCATGTCCTCAGATACCTTATAGGTGATGCACTCTTGAAAAGAAAGTCTAATTAAATGTTAAAAATACCCGTTGGGTCTTTTGGCCTAGCAAAATTATCTCTTTGGCTGCATGTTGATTTTCTACTGGAAGACACAAGAGCAGGGAAAAGAGAAGGCAATCCTGTGGAGGGTCAGTGTGAGAAGAAGCTGATGCATGAACTAACCTGCAATGACTATCTTTAAGAAAACGCTGTAATTTACGTAGAATGTATTTGTCAAGCTGCTTTCCATACTATGGACACCATCTGTAACATTTAAGGTCCATATCACACACAACAAGACTCTGAAGACTACACTGCTATTGTCTTTTCTCAATATTTTATTCTCTCAGAATTCATGTGTTAGTACATGTCAGATTTCCAGGACTGTACTCCTCAACACAGAGGAAAGAGGACATGGTAACATACAATTTAAATTGAGTGCTGTTGTTAAAGAGCTTTGTGAAACCTGCATTGGGTAATGAAGGAACATTGAGCTCCCTCTGATGGGGTCACTGCTTACTTAGATTTTCTCAGATTCCCCCTCACCTGTCTTTAAACCCAGTTCATGACGTCTGAACCTCCTGAATTTGTGAAGCCAAGGCTGCAAATCCCAGGAGAACGGGCACTGCCAGTTTCCAAGCCAGCAGAGACTGCACAGGAATTGCAGTGTCTTGTGGTGCAGGTTAAACATGCATTCATCAGGGGCTTTGAGATCACCCTCTGAGAATGGTCATGTGAGTTGACAGAAACCCTGCAACCCCTCTCTCTTCCTCTCTTCCTCTTCCCGTACAATGTACACGTCTTTATTTGAAACTGAAAACACAGCAGATACACGAGAAGGAGAATTCGTCTTTTCTGAACATCACCACAAGCATGACATGTGCCGCCTCCTCTATGAAAAAAAAATCTTGGCCAGGATGGGAAACTATCCTCATGCATGCCATTTTTCATGAAGACACCAGAATTGATACTCCATGCCTATGTGAAAAAAAAAACAAAACAACCCAACAGAAAATATGTTATTATCTGAGCCCTTTGCAGCCAGCCAGATTTGGGAAGAAGAATGTATCAGCAGAGTGGGGACTCTGCAATAGTGCCATGCCTGTTCTTTTGCATGGTCCATAATGTGCACACCTAACCAGGTGGTGTTAGAATTTGAGCAGTGATCATACAAGGGAGGTAGTGTTAACCTTTTCAGTCTCTCCCATATGCACAGATGTCTATTAGTTCTGCCTCTGTTAAAAAAAAAGAAGGCTCAATAAATGCAGAAATAGACAAATTGCTGCTGAAGACAAAGGGAGAGACACCAGCAAGGGGCACGTAAAACATCTGAAGAATTACTCCCTCGGGAGAGGAAAACTTGTGATGACGCAGTACTCGAGACTCCAGTCCAGGCTGTTTTTTAAGGCTTTTGAATTCCTTGCTCCCCTCCTGACCTTTTATGAACAGATCAGGGCCTTTTTTGCAAGTGCCATGGGAGGATGCGTGTGTCCTCCTTGGCTTTCTGCTCACAGCTTTTAACAGCAGGCTTCTCACACTTGTGCTAAGTGGGATTTAATGATATGTCAACAAGTGTGCCTAATTAAAGGACAAGATAACCCATTAAGTGGTGTTGTTTCAGAAGAGATAACCTGCAATTTGGAAGCAATATGCTGTTTTAAAAACAGAGTAGTTTGTTTACAAGTCATGCCAGGTAAATAAGGTTCTTGTCTCCTAGAAGACCAGGATATCCACAACAAATCTTACCTGGCTTACCTAATTTCTTTGCTTTTGTGTCTGTGTAATTAGGCAGAGAAACAGTTGTGCCAGGAGAAAGCATCCTGACTCATCTACCATCACATATCCCCTTATTTCTTTTACCCTGACAGTCTGTAGGATTCTGAAAGACACAGCAGTGCTTGAGTCACTGACATTCGTTTTCAGTGCTCAGGTCAGTTCACGATCTCCATCAGAAACTCCTAATGGATGGGATTGCCTGCTCTGTGTTTAGTTTCCAGAGAAAAGGGGCAGGATGGGATTATGACACACTGCTTCTCACATGTAAGAGAGTGAGCTCATTTTTCCCAGCAGTGAATAAGGGGCCACCAGTATATTTTCAGAAGAACTGTGCACTCCTGTTTGTTCCCTTCTTGTACAGACTTGATCATCCTATAGTGTGTCCTGCCAGCTGAGAGGTGTAACCTGAAGGGAATCCTGATAGCATCCCTGTAGGTTTGTGATAACCCAAGGTTATGAGCAAGCTTAAGACAACAGGAGCTTGAGCCCCATCCTGCTGAAGTACTAAGGAAATCTTACTCATGACTCAATATGGAAAGTGGAGCTCTCCCTTACCAGTCACAAGATGGAAATCACTGTCAGCAGAATGAAACTTATTGTTTAGGGCAAAGTGTTACACCAAAAGAAGGGGACAAATCAAGTGCAAGCAGAGGCTGAACCACCCTGCCACCCTTCTTCCCTCCTTATTCATCTGGGCGTGTTCTCACGTAGACACAGGGCGGTGCGGGTGTGGATGCAGCCCGGAAAGTTGGCACGCTGTTTATGGGATGGTGTTCCGAGGTCCGTAACGTAAATGCTGCTCTGCCCCCTGTGACGTTTCAGCTGACCCAGACATCACTGCTTCCACCACGTCCCCTGGGAGCTGCCCTTACAGCCTGCTAGCATTACAAAGGCTATTCAGTTTATGTTTTGCTTTGTTCAATTTAATCTAATTGCTCTTAGCCATGAAAGTCCTTTAACCACACTAAACAATTCCTCTTCCTCACTGGAGTTTACACCCATCAAATACTTGTAGATAGTTATCGTGCTTCCTTTAGTCATTGTTTAGCCAAGAAATACAAGTCTAATCCAACTTCTGCTGGTGTAACACTGAACATGGGAGGAATAAAGCCTGCCTAATGGAGAACATAAGGTGGGCTACCTCAGCATAAAGCTTTTTAAGAACTTCCCTCTGGCAGCTAATTCACAGCTGGCCTCAAAAGTGGCATTACTAGCCAGGAGGAGGGCAAGTCAAGAGGAGCTAGGAGATGATCTGATTTAGGGCTTTGTCAGTCAGGTTTTAGTGGCTGGGATGACACAGGACAGATTCCAGTATACCTCAAAGCTGAGTCCTCTCTGGTCCAGACCAGTGTTGGGAGTGGGTTAACCATTTGCAAACCATGGTGATGCATTGCCTGGAAGAATGCAAGCTGGACTGTGTCTGTAATTGAACGGACACAGTATGAATGAATGTGAGACTCTGTCCAGGCCCATGCCCTGACCATTTTCAGTTTACCAGTACACACACAGCCTCTGCCTGGTTTTAGCCCTGGCTGAGCGGAGGGCTCATAGAAGACCTGTGGTGGACACAGCATTCAGTCCCTGCTCTTGGGAACACTTGCCCCTGCAGGCTCTGGGGACTGGAGATTGGAGCACTGGTCTGGAGGACATAGTCTGCCCTCTGTCACTGAACTCATGTACCCATAGGACATTATACCATTCATTTTTGTTTCTTGCCCATGTTCTCACCTCACCTTCTTTTTTTCTTTTTTCTTTTCTTTTTTTTTTCTTTTTTTCTTTTTTTTTTTTTTTTGGTGGTAATTTCCAGCCCCTGCATTGCTCCTAATGCACTTTAAATGATCACTTTATGAATATTCAGGATTAATTTTTGCAATACCAGGAACAACACAAAACTTCAGAAACAGGAGAGACATCATTAACTGGTTCCAGCACTGTTTGGAGCAATGTAGAAGAATCTATTTCACCAGGTTGCAGCAACCCTTTGGCCATGTGCATCAATGCTGTGGCATTTCTTGCTAGGAAAAATTAAGTCTAACTGGAATTGTCGTATTTGAACTTCCCCACCCACTGAGGTACATGGTCATTGGGACACTCAAAGTAAACACCTGCACCCTTCCCACACAGCATACCTTTCTTCCTTTGCCAGGCTACAGCGGGGACCAGCTTGGTCCTGCTTTGCACAACACACTTTCTGGATGGGTGCAGCAGCCAGCCCTGCACCACCCCTGGGCCATCTGTTCTGCTGGCAGCAGCCAAGACCTACAGCACTACTGCCATAACCACATTGCCATTTCCAGCAGCAACAGATTTCTCCTCTGGTCTTCTGGACAGCACCATTGAGAGCAATGCTTCCAGCAGCAAACTAGAGTGTGAATATGCCAAATAGCTTCCCTGCAGTCTTTCTTGGCCACAGCTGAGCATGCCTTGTGGACATAATGTCATATTTCAAGATGCACAGAGTGCTGGTTTAGTGCTGGAGGGCTTAGACAGACTTGTTCTCTCATCCTAGTGCCTACTAGGAGCAAAGCTGGGAATGAACTATGCTCATAGCTGTACCTGAAGGTTATTCCAAAGGAAACCAACTTGCTTTCCAAAGACAACCCCAGCTGAACTGTTAGTAGTGCTAAGTGAATGACTGGAGGGACCCTGAGCAAGGATGGTACTGGAGACACAGCTTTCCCCAAACCAGTACCTGTTTCCCTTGAGAAGCACCTGAAAACAAGAAAGTATTCACACACTGAGATCTGTGGCATGCTGCTGTGCTTCTCATCCCCTTTTCAGATAGCACTTCAATATTCAAGCTAAGCATGGTGAGCTTCTCCAAGTAAAGAGAAATTCACTGTGCCCAGGGTAGCTGTTCACGTAGGTTCCAGCTTTTATTTCTCCTGGAGAGGTCTGTCTTCCCTGTCCATACCTTGTGGTGAGTCTTGAGAGCTGCTGCCTGGACTCTTGCACAAAGAGACCCTAACCCCAACTGAGCTCATCAAGGATGGATCCCCTGATCACACAGAAGTCCTCTCTCATATGCCTCTTGTACAGCCAGGTGGGAAGACACTTGGACAGAGATGAAGTGAAATGACCAATTCTCCTCTATACCCCGCTCCTCTCTAGCTACTGGCTTAGGCCACTGGCATCAGTTAGGCTTGGAAAGGCACAGGTGTGGCTCTAGATTTGTCCTGAGTGGTCTTCATGTCTCTTTCTGTGGGCCTGGCCTCTTCTATCCACCACATTCCTTCCTTGGCTTGCTAGGGCAGCTCAGCCCCAAAAAGCCATCACTTGTATTTGGTTTGCTTTAGCTCCTATAAATTCAAGCTGTTTATTACACATGACTTCATAATTGTCTCAAATGGCTCCATATTTGCCTGGATATTCTTTTCCCTTCATGCTCCTTAATAGTTTCCCCAAACGTTTTCCTGACTTGTATTTTTTGGGGGACATGGCTGTGTTAGGAATAGGAAGAAAAAGGAATAGCTTGTTCTGACTACAGATGTACTGGCTTATCCAGAGCTCATTTTGGTAGGAGTCTGCCAACACAAGGTGTCTGAGCCAGCACTTTTCACAGTGTCTGCTGATTTTTCTCCAGAGAGTAATTTTTCTAGGGAGTGTGCTGGAAGTGCTTCCCCTACCCAGAGGGCACACACAGGTTTGCAGTATAAAGGGGAGACAGAAAGTGCCTACATTGCACCAATCCTCTTCCTGCAGAACCAAGGAAGAGCCACTTTTTTTCTTGCTTTTATTCAGACAAATGTTCCTGGAAACTTTGGAGGCATTTATCTTGGTCATAACCACATTGTACACACTAGAGAGTTCCTAATAATGTAAATCCATTAAGCTTAAATGATAAAAGCAGAAAATAACATCGTAAGACAGAAATGAAAAAGAGACTGGCTATTATGGGTTAGATCTATATTTAGCATCTTGGACTCAAAAGCACTGTAGAATCATGGAAATTAAAAACAGACCAGAGCATCCACTCCATGCAAATGCAAGACGTATGGGAGAAGGCAGAACAAACTGTTCTTGCTTTCCCCAGAATCCCTCAAACACAAAGGTAACCAGAGGTGGGGGCAAAGTGAATAGTAAGCAGTCAGGCCAAACTGAAGAGAGATCTTGGGAGGCAAAGAGTGATCAAAGACGATCCACTCAGCTGTGCATGCAGGGAAGGACACCTAGGACATAGCAGCCCCACTCATGCTCTGTCTCCTAAGCATATGGTGAGTAAACAATATGTTATTAATAACTCACAATAACCAGTCTGTTATCATCTATTCGTATCAAACAACGCTGAGGAAGGAACTGTACAAATTAAAAGCACAATATTCTTTAATTACAAGAATAATAATAATAATAATGTAAGGACACTTTGCCTCCCTTACATAAAATAACAGCCAAGGTAATACAAGGAACTCAGTTTGGTCAGTTCCTCGCATGTCATAACCTCCAGATGCCTCTACATAAAAGGTTATATGTCAGAAACCTGCCCCCTTTTGCAGCATGGTAACACCTACAGTGCCCCAGCCAAGCACTCAGGACAGACCCAGGGGCCCTGCCAAGCCCACCTCTGAAGCAGCTGGAGCAGGCTCTGTGTGGTGTAGGTGGGGCTTCGGGGACACCCTGGCATTGTAGCCCACAAAGACAAGCTTTCCCTCTGTACCTGTTCAGCAACTGGTGAGCTGGAGAAATTGGATTCCACCAGTGACTGGGAGGTTTCTCCAGTGCATGAGTCCTGGATGCATCTCCAGGAGGTTTCCCTCTCCACTCTGCTCAAAGGCAACAGCTGGAGGCTCTTGCACAGGATGCTGTTCCCACCTCGCCACAGGTGTCTTAGCTCTCCACTGACCAGAAGCAATGGAGTGACATCTTTGTAGAGGAATGATGTCCAGGATAATCAGAGCAGACAAAACTATTTAAATGAACATTTCTAATGAGTTTGAAATCACCAGAGTCATGAATGACTAAATGAGACTTGGACAAAATGCAGAGAGGAGTCCAAGGCTGAGATAAAGCCCTGAGCTGTTTCTTTTTAGAGAAACTGGCTGGTTTTGCTAGTTTCTCTAAGTAGGATAAACTCCTCCAATTAATTAATAGCCTTCTATTTCTCTGTCTGGCTTTAATGATGCTCCTTTTCCCTAAGACAAGCAAAGCCCTCTCCCTCCTCACTCTCCTTCTAGAAGTTATCCCAATAACTACCACCACAGTACAATGAAGTTATGCCTATGTAAAGGAAAACATCTGAACTTTTACAAGACATCTTACTTACCAGAAGTTCTTAAAGCCTGCACAGATGGAGAAAGAAAGAAAGAAAAAAATCTTGTGGGTGATAATGCTGGGTATCCACATTCCCATGCTTAAACTCAAGGGTGATCATTCGGTTTAGCTGTGCATTGTACTTTGGAAAGTTCTTCCACTGTTTCCCACTGGTTAATTAGAAAATTTTAAGTCTCAAGCAATTTGAGCTGCTCTATATTTAAGTCCAAAAATGACAAGGAAGTAAACATGGTTCTGGGATGACCTATTACTATTTAAAACAGGGGTGGGGATGAAAAGTTAAGTTTATATACCCTTGGGATGAAAACATTGAGGGCAATAAGAATGGCATCTGCTGATGGCTTGGGGTCATGGGCTGTAAACTGCTTGCCTGTACAGAGAGAATTCCTAGAGGGAGGGCTTCTTGTGCAGCTCAGGGTGGATTTCTTGGCAGAGAACATATGAAAAGGGTGTTTGTGGCCACATTTGGCTTGCCCTGTATTAACACATATGTATATACATAAAATTACAGTTTGTTGAAGGAAAGAAAACCCAAGCAAGTCTTCTTCCCATCAGCTGATGCACCTGTGACACTGCCTGACAGCACAACAGAGCCTGCAGTGATCACCCTTCTCTGAATGGCTTGCGCTTCTCTTCATCACACAGGTGCATCTACTAAAAAGGTTCCCAACGGTTTTCTCATTTAAAATACCATTTCTTCCAACACTTCCTTCATTCTTTCCTGAGTGCTCACCACATCCATCTTACTGCTGCCCGACATCCCTGCAGTAGTCATGGCTGACAGAGATTTTCCTGAGGTCACTTCTGCTGAAGCAGAGACTCAATAAAGTTTGGGGTGACCTCTCCCAGTGTGGTGTCTGACAGCAGACAGCTCATGGGACAGAGACCACAGCAACAGGATGAGATGAAGATTTTTCTTACTCTTTCACCTTTTCACCCTTCATCCTCCAGGGGATTTTTTCCCCTGTCAGCTCTAACACCAGGTCCAGACTCGAGAATTGATACAGATTAAAAAACAGGATGAGGGGGAAGGGTTTTGGCAGATGTTCTTTAAGCCAGATCAGTTCCTCTGTTCAATTCAGTGTTGTGCAAAGTGTGCCAGGGAGCTGGGGGACTGCAGTGCCACGCATGGGGACAGGGGCAAGGGCAGGTATTATGTGTCAGGAACACCTTGGATCAGCGTGGATACTGGAGACTTTATCTCATGAAGTGGCATTATGTATTTAGGCACCAGGAAGGAGAGGTGACAGTGATTGCTTAGATGTGCCTTTGGCTCCCATAAATTAGATTTAAACAATGTGGTTTGAAACAGGTAATTTAAAGCCACCTTGAAGTAAAACTAAAAGTACAGGAAAAGATTTGAGAAAGACTAGCTGCATTGCAGGTATGCTGAGGTAGCAGGCTGCAGCTGCTTTTCTCCAGCCTTGTGTCTTTAGGAGCAAAAGTCTTCCAACAGTACTTCTAGGAAAATAACCTGTAGAAAGGCCTGTGTTGGTTTTGGATGAGATAGAGTTAATTTTCTTCTAGTAGCTGCTGTGGGGCTATGGTTTGGATTTGTGAGCAAACAATGTGGATAACACAGAGATATTTTTGTTACAGGTGATCAGTGCTGACACTGAGTCAGGGTCTTTTCTGCCTCCCACCCCACCACACAAACAAGAGGGCTGGGAGTGCACAGGAAGATGTGAGAGGGCACAGCGGGGACAGCTAACCCCACCTGGCCGAAGGAATATCCTAGACCATATGGCATCCTGCTCAGCATATATAGCTGGGGGAAGGAGAGAGGGAGGGATGTTTGGACTAATGGTGTTTGTCTTCCCAAGTCACCATTACACACGGTGGAGCCCTGCTTTCCTGGGGATGGCTGAACACCTGCCTGACCATGGGAAGTGGTGAATGGATTCCTTGTTCCTCTTCGCTTGTGTGTGGCGTTTGCTTTGCTTGTTAAACTGTCTTTATCTCAACACACCTCCCTCACTTTGACTCTTCTGATTCTCTTCCTTATCCCAGTGGGGAGGAGGTGAATGACTGGCTGTGTGGGTGGGGCTTAGTTTTCAACTAGAGTTAAACCACAACGAGATCCTAGCAAGTACCAAGTGAGAAAAGGTAAAGACAAGAAAGTTTTGTTTTGAACTATCAACTATCTTTGATGGCACTGTTTCAGCTTTTTTTGTCCACTTGGAATGTAGTTTAAGCTGTGTCCTCAGCTGGCCTGCTTGTGTACCAATAATAAGGAAAAATTCCAGTCATCCAATGCTATGGCACCAACACAAATGAATTTTCATATCCATTCATCATACTGAGGAACATCTCAAGCCATGAGGTTTCTGGTTTTCATTATGCAGGCCATAGTTTTTTCATATTGTGCAAACAAGAAGGCAAAATTCAAAATCTGTAGGCAAGAAAATGTCACATTTTCATGGAAAAGGAAGGAGGATGATATATGTATTTTATACAGTTCATTAACACCAGAGATCCAAAGAAACTGTTGAACATAAAAATATTCCACGTCTATGAATAAACAACAGTAATGATTTAGAAACTCTCCCATCGTAGTCCTCATGTCCCACTACTGCCCAAGGAACCATTCATGCCCAGGACTTTGCTTGTGTGGGGGAGATGGCAGCTGGGTCAGCTTTTCTGGGAGCCTGATGAACAGCTTTCTGCACAAAGCTGAATCATAGCTTTCCATATCAAACCTGAAAGCAAAGGATAAAATATCATCCAGTCTTCGAGGCAGCTGTTTGATAACAGAATGGGTTCTGCCCTGAGGCAGACAGAGCTCAGCAGCTCCACCGAAGGCACTGGCCAACAGCATTGTCCCTCATTAAGTCTTGCTAATTACATTAGCCGCCCCTCAGCTGTTGCATGGGCAGTAGCCAGGAAAGGGATAGTGACAGAAGCGATTCCTGAGGAGGACTCTCTAAATGCACATGTTAATCCTCCCTTGCCACGGGGAACAGACCAAGTGGCCTTTGGGGTCCTTTTCTCACATTTTGTAGCCCTGGCCAGACTCTCTGAGCCACCTATTGGAGATTGCAGCAGAAGCTGCTGCCAATTCCACATGGCAAAAGCCACCTTGCTGAGCTGTCACCAGCCAACAGCAGGAGCCTGCCTGTGCTGAGCCAGAGACACACTGCCCTGGGACCACTTGGTACACATATCCCAGGGGGTACCCAGAGCATCCTTCTCCTCAGTGCCAATGTAAGCCACAGCTGTCTTTGCATCTGACCTGCTCAGGGTTTGCTGGTGAGGCTGGGTCTGGGCAGGAGCGCAGAGCGATGACTGTGTGGTTATTCTGAAGCTGGCCTGCTGACACAGGATGCACTACACAGCAAGAGAGGCCAGGTGACCAGGGCTTCCTCTGGGCCAGCAGAAACCCCAACCCTTCAGGGAACCCACGTGTGCCAGCTCGGTCACCCTGGCAGGCAACCAGCCAGAGCCATGGTGTGATTCCTTGTACCAGCACTTGGCATCAGACAGCAGTGTCCCTGCCTCTCCCCATGCCTGCAGAAAATGAAGCAGCTAATGGCAGGAGAGAGAAAAAAAGCCCCACATCGAAGGCATCATGATAACAGAGGAGCTGAGACCCTCTCCCAGGATGTGGTACCAAGTTCCTGCCATGACTGAGCCAGAGAAGATCTTCTACATCCCAGGAAGAACCCCCAAACAGGGAGTTGAGACATGACTTGACCAGTCTGAGAAGAACTATGGTCTGGGCTCAGGCTTACCAGCAGAGACTGCTGCTTGAGCAGCAATGGGTGTCCAGATTTTTCTCTGTCTGCTTGGAAGAGCCAGTAAAATGCCCCCAAGAGAGCATGGCTGCTGGAGTCTCAGCTCAACATTATGGCAGGGAGAAATTTATCGGTGCACGGAGGGGGACTAACTACTACACTAATTGAAAATGACTTTAAGGGAATATAGGTCAGCAGAGCATAATCTGTCCCGCAGTTTGGCCAGGATACTCTCTTGGTACCTTGACCACAAACGCTGCCAGGAGAGGTTCATGGATTGTGCATAGTTAAAATAGAGGATTGCGTGGCATCCTGAAAACACAGGAGCAGTGCTAGCAGGCAGAGTTAATAGAGGCAGATGCTCACCCACTTCCTATTCCTTCTGCCCAGAAAACAGGATGCCTTTCTTGTCTGCTACTCGCTGTTCCCAGCACCAGCTCATGAGGCGTCCCTTCTCCCCCGGCTGGTACAAAACAGGCATCCATCTTCCAGGAAAGGCACAAATCTTCTTTGACAAGCAGTGATATTAACAGGGATTAGGGAATGCAAGAGCCACTGCCAGAATTGAACAAAGGATGCAGCCCAGGCTGCCTGGCCCTGGAAGATTTTTAATCAAGATTAGAGGTTACATTGAGGACGGGGCTGTATTTTCAACCCACCATGAAACTACCCATTCACCCATTCAGAGCAAGGATTTCTGAGCAACTGGCAGCCTGTGATATGGGGGGCTCACACCAGCATGGATCCTAATCTCAGGAACGGGGTGCACTAATGGAAAGGGAGCATTGTGGCTGACAAGGCAGCTAGTGAAGGCTTCACCCCTGCTGGCTTGTATGGCTTCCCAAGCTTAGACAGCATCATGGCCCAAGATATTCTCCTATCAGAGCTCCCTTGGTGTGTGGATAACCTGCCTTCAAATCCCACGGAACCCTCTTTGTCAGGGAAAGGTTTTCCATTCTCTCACAAGCAGTGGGTTTGGCAACTTGCAAATAACACTCATCCCTACACCTCATCTCCACTCATGTCCTCTTGCAGCAAGTCCTCACTGTGTACCAAAGACAAGGTCTGGACCTGCACAGGCAGTAAACAAAACCACCTGCAAATAGTAAAATCCCATGTCAGTAGGATTTGAGGTTTCCAGTGTTTTACCAACATTATTTTCTAGATGCATTCAAAAGTTTTTTTCTTATATCTGAACTCTTTCACTTTTAAAAGACCCTCAGGAACATCTGCCATTTGTTTTTGGGATGAGAAGTGATAGGTTGAACTCTTTAGCAATAGCTGCTGTCTGAGTACCGTGATCACGCTTGGGGCTTGGACATACATTTGTGACACAAATACTGAAGTTTCAATGTCTCGAAGTCATGTGTGCATTAACATAGCCACAAGATCGTATTCAAAGATTTGGAAAAAGCAAACTCTAGTTTTTGCAAGGAGTAGAATAATCGCTCTGACTGACACCCAGCTCAGATAAACTCTTTAAAACAGCCAGTTTTCACAGCCATTTCAGCTGTGGCAAAGTGGGTCTCGGCACAGCGAGCTGAGAGAACATTCAGGCTGAGCTTTCTTCACCACAGCAGGGCTGCTGCTGGCACCACAGCCAAACTGGGTGCAGTGAAAATTATGTGTACACCAAGGGGGGTGTGCGTGTGTGCACACATTGCTGCATGTGTGGCAGCAAGCCTCAGTGTGTTTTACAATGCCACCCCATCCCTTCGAACGATGAAAGCAGTAACACATGAAGTTACATGCTGACTCTAGTCTGGATTTGAAGCTGGTTACACCCAGCCTTTGGTTTCATGCGGTTTTAAGTGAAGGTTTTCTTCCTTAGAAGCGCCTCTATAGTCAAACAGGAAAGAGGAGAGGGAAAGAAAACAGACAAAACCAGGGATGATTCAAGGCACCCACCAAACACAGCTGTCTCTGGTTACTAGGTGTCTGTTATCCTATATCAGTCATATGTGGACAGCCATTAACTACATGTGTAAATAATCACAATTGCTGAGCCCCTTACGGGTTTTAGCAAGAAAAATTGCCTTTGTGAAATTGCCACAGGATGTGCCTTATTCTCTGGTCTGTATTCATTATTCTCTTGTATAAAAATTTCATTTACGTAGTCGGAAACAATGCCATGAGATCTAGGCCAGCAACCGCACACCCTAACTAACCAGGAAGAAAAGCCAAAGCAAATATTCCTGGCCTCTGCAATACACAGTACACACCAGATAATTACCCACCCAAAATATTCAGAGGATAACTAATACAGTATTAAAAAGAAATAATGCCAGGATTGGTCCATGAGCCAGTAAACGCTGAAGTAACAAATTACAATTTTGAATCAGTTGCTCGCAGGGGTCTGTTCAGGGCCGTGGGTCCTCCCCCAGTGCTGCTGCCCGCCGCAGGGTTGGGGGGTGCCAGAGCAGAACGCCCTTCCTGCCAGCTCTGAATAACCACCCTGCCCATTTCAGCACAGCCTGCAACGCAAAGAGCTCTCAAAAGCCAGCCCTGAGAACGGCAGCTGCCCTGAGAACCCCAAGCTGTCACCCTGCAAAGCAGCACCTGGGCTTGTGCCAGCCACGTAGTGCTGGACCCACTCCCATATGTGTGTGGACTGACTTCCTTCAACGCAGTACATTTGGTCCCTCCCCAGGATGCTGAAATAAATAAGGTCACTTGCACAAACACACCCTGTTTATCTTCCTCGCTGCCACCAGCTCTCACCCTCTTTAAATATGATTGCTGTGTCCCCACGCACATACCCTGTTCCAACACCCCTACTCTGGTCTTCCTCCTGGCTAAACAAGGCTGGTTTTGCATTGCAATCAAAATGAATCCCAAGAAGTAGTCCTGCAGCTGGTAAGAAATGAAATGTTATGATGACTTAAAGGCTTAGGAGAGGGCAAGGGTCAAGTGGATTACCCTCCTCATATAGCTCACAGATTTTCTATTAAGAAAATCCCTCTCCAGTTGTCAAGAAGG
Organism: Nicator chloris; assembly: GCA_013400495.1. Classification (NCBI taxonomy): domain Eukaryota; kingdom Metazoa; phylum Chordata; class Aves; order Passeriformes; family Pycnonotidae; genus Nicator; species Nicator chloris. The sequence goes on along the minus strand of WAAE01017496.1, from coordinate 80,542 downwards.
CAAGTTATAGAGATCACAAACACAGTTTCTTCTCAAGACAGCACCTCCCACCTCCTCCCTCTGTCTCTATCTCCCACTGACCTCCACCAATTAGAACCTCTGGGTGGTTTACTTCAAAGCAGGTTGCAATTTCTAACTCCAGCGCTCTTCCATGGACTCTGGGTGCTGATTATGGTCTGAATTAATGGATCATGTAAGCAGACACAGTTAGCGCTGGATTACTTCTGAGAAGAGAGGTGCAAAGGCATTTCTCTAAGATATACACTAAGGTGAATGAAAAAGACTGGATCTAGACACTGTCTTCCAGGGTTCAGTGCTTTGAACTAACTTATAAGCCTACTAACAGATTATCTGTTCATAAGAAACCAAAACCCAAAGAAACAACAAGCAAAACCACAAACAAAACCCAGCAAACAAACAAAAACAAACAAATCCAAATCATAGATCTTATTACTCCAATGCATCTCAGCATTGATATCTCAGCATCCCAATACAAAATTTTCACTGCCTCTCCTTCCATTTTCAAATCATATTTCCTCCAATTTTGTGGCAAAATTTTCCTGAATTCTGCCATGAAATTGTGTGTAGCTGTGGCAAAGCCACTGCCACTGAATGGAAGTTGCAAGTGGATAGATGTGAGCTGATTTGGTCTCTGAAGCACAGGATCTGCCCAATGTAGAGAAGCTTATCCAATACAGCACTGTGATGATTTGCATTTAACACTCCAGAATAGCCCATCAGGCATCCTGTAGCAAAGAGCATGGAGAATAAAAACTGACATGACAGCAAAAGATAATTTTTCTCCTGACGCAGGCATGAATCTAATATTGTATATTAATCAGGGGCTACTAACTGGCCAGATCTGCACTCAGAATGTTTCCACTGGTGTAATTGAAGGAATCTTCCAGCTCAGCTTACTCTTACAACTGATCTGGCATGTGCAGCTTTTATTTACCTACAAACTTTCTGGTGAGAAATATGCAGGGAAGAGGCTTTGTTTGCTCTGGTTTGCTTTTACAGTGCTCTGCTGGTATCTGTTTTGCTGGTATACAGAGGAAAACTTCCTTGCAATCTGGCACGGACCCATTTCTCAGTTTTCCTCTTCCAGCAGAAATTCTGTACACAGCCAGTTCATGGTTATTCCCAATTTTCCCAGCTTACCTTGTTAATGCTCAGGGCTGCAGCTTGGCCCTAGTCTCTGAGAGAAACTCATACCTTGAAACAGGAGTGTGGACTAGGATTCATCTCTCTCCACCAAGGATGATCTCTGGAGGAAAAAAGCAGGGTTAAGCTGTAAGACTTCATCAAGAATCACCTTACTGAGACAGTTTCACTGCAGGTGAAATACCTCTGAAATGGGTGGAATTGCAGATGTTCAAAACTGGAATAATGCAGCTCGGTACTCATCTCCCAGTAACCCAGCTGAGGGCTGTCCGTGCACACACACCTTTGAATATCCACACAGGGAATGACAGATCACAGTGCTGCAACTTGCAGTAATAGGAGAAAGCAACAGATCAAAGGTGACCTCTTAATCTGTTTTGATCTGTGCTCCCCCATCTCAGTTCACGAGGCAGGACTTCGTGTGCATGGCTGGAGGGGACCATCCAGCATTTGTGCTTTTATTTCTAGGAGACTTACTCTCCAGCTTGAGTGTAGTCCAGTACACATTTTGCCATCTGCTCTATTTCCTATGTGCCTATGAGATCATTTTTCTACACGTGAAATTATAACATGAAGATTCACATATGCTTACACAGCTTATATCTATTATTATTTGTTAAACACTGAGAAGTTCCTTGGCACAATGCAGGGCCCAGCATGAAGACATATCAAGCCCTGAAGCCATGCTTCATGTGAAGTACACCCAAAATGGCTATTCTGGCTGAAAGAGCAGTGTTAGGAATTTCAAACCACTTCCCTTCCTTGGAGTTCTGAGCAGATTCATGACATTTCTGGCAATGCAGCTTAAAGAACCATTCACAGAAATTTGTGCTGCAGTCATCACAAAAGCCTTCTTTTCTTCCACTCATGCAAAACCTGATTTTTCAGTGCAAAATATACATTTCAGTAAGTTTAAGATCATCCATAAAGATTTTGTAATGCAATTTCATATCAAAATTATAATAATAAAATGTCACTGTTCCTTTCTTAGTTGATAATTATAATAATGTTGGTTGTTCGTGAAGAAACACATCTTAGCAAAACTTGTAACACACACTTTCCCATTTCTTATTTATTTTGTTATTCTCCTCAGCATACATCTCTCCTATTCCTTGCAGAAGCATTTAATGAGAGCTGAAACAACACCACTGAAACGGAGCTCCCTCTTCTCTTTCCTCTCTCTTCCTTTTTTGGTTTACATCCTCTCTCATGCTGGTTCCTCATCTCTCCTGAAGACAAGGGCAGAGGGTGACTGGATGCTGTCCCAGATTCACAGGGTGCCATGTGGCCACCCATGTCCTCTCTCACAGTCCCACTCCATGTGCAAAGGAGGATTTGTCTCACCTCCCCTGACGTGTCTAAAATACAGATGTCTGTATCTAGGCTATGTGCCTGAAGTTGTCTCAGTACCAAGAGGAAGAAACAGGCATGGATAAAGTGTAATTTACCTCATCCTAGGTAGGGTAGGGCCCAAAATAGGCCAGATGAATCATGGCTTCCAAGTGCCATGCTCTGCTGACCACAAAGAGAGCCTAGATGACTAAATGTTTAGTGTTAGCTGAGACAAAGCCTGTCCTCATGCATCTTTCCTTTATGTCATTATTCTGTCTATTCCCCTGTTGCTCCCAGCATGTTATCCTCCTGAACTGTCCATCTGGCTTTCCTTCTCGAGAGTGGCAATGCCCAAAGATATGGTAAATTTCCTCCAGCTGCTGCTCTGAAGCAATTTCCCAGCCTGGGTGTTCTTCTCAGATATCTCACTGGTGGAGTATTTCATGGAGTGCCTTGCAAAAATCATTTGCAAAAGCTCCTAGCTTATATTTTACTTCTCGTTTCAGAACTCACCTCTACCATGGTGCACACACTAGAGATTGCTTATTACTAGCAGCTAAGTAGGTGGTCTGTTGGGAATCATTAACACTCTTCCTCTTGTGCATTAACCCCTCCAAAAAAACTTTTAAGAGTGAAACCTGCTATTTTCCTATCACGAATATTCTAGGGCTGGCAGAGCCATGGACTCGAGCCCCTCAAGTCTACAGGGTGGGTTTATACAAGGGTTTACAATAGCTTTCTGACACTGTGTGAATGGCAGCATAAGTTACAATGCAGAAATAGATTAACAAGATAAAGTGGTTTTACTACTTCTTTAAATAGCCCTTAGAGGCACCAGAGTTCCTCTACAGATTTAAAGGAGTCTTTTCTTCTTTCTCCTCCACCTTCACCATTTTAAGCAGGTAGCTATGAATGGACTACACATTGTGAATGCCATTGCCTCTTCAGGTTACAGCACTAGAGAAAAAAGAAAAAGGAAAATCCAAATGAAAATCACTTCTCTTTCCAGTCTCACTCTAGCTCAGTGTTCCCCCCAATAGCTGAAAGGGATTAAAATCTTAACTTGCTGACAAAACCACTGTACAATAGGACCAGTTGGTAACATTGGGAGATGTTCAGCTTTGTTTTTCTTCATGCTCATAGAGGGTCTCACTAAAATCAACTATTCTTCTAGCCCATAAATGAATGCAAAGCCTGATCCAGTTGCAGGAACTCCCAGCACAGGGCTGAGGCTTCTAAGAGAATGATTTCTGGAATCAGCTCTTCCCATGTGGGCAGAGCGGGTGCCAGCAAATATCTGCTTTGGCAGGAACAGAGCTTGTTAATCTGAAGTGTCAAATGCCCACACATCTCAAGAAAATCCATGAGATCCCAAAATCCAAGAATATAGGAGATGGGAAAGATCTTTGCCTTTGGGAGTAAGCCCATTAACAGCATGCTTCTGAAGAGGCTGAGAGCTCACAGAGAAGTTGCTTTCATCTTCTGCAAAATGCCAAAAATAAATGTCCAGTACTATGAGCGTCATCCTATCACTGCAGCACCAACACATCCCAGCTGGCATTAGGATATGGCTGTAGCAGCTGGCAGGGATCCCAGATCAGAGTGAGCATGCAGGCAGAAGCATGAAGCTGAAATAGTGCTGAAACTAATAGGGAAGGAGGCAGGACAGCAAAAGCACGGAGATCTGTACTGCTGCCCTTGTATTCTAACATTGTGCAGACTCAAACAGAAGCAAGCCAACTCAATTTTGTATACAACAGAGGAAGCAAGTAATTATAGGAGAGGGATTAAACTTCTGCCCACCAGTCTTCAAGAATAAAAAATACCTGTACAAGGCACCCAGAATATCCCTTAACATCAGCAGTTTTTGCTTAGCACAAACTGGTGTGAAGTAATAAAGAAAAATCACTGAGTTGGTGCCAGTTGCACTTCTGCTACAATTTGGAAAGCCAAGACCAGCTCCATGGCAAGATCAACAGAACAAGCCAAGGACCAGCATCCATTGCTTTTATTTGTAGCTCAAATTGGTGGTCTCCTTTCTACATGGGTGGTAGGAACCATCTGGTCCCACTTAGACATTTATAGGAAACATGTCCAGGTCAAAGCAAGTTGTTTCCAGGATATTTTTCTAATTGACAAGGGGAAATAAGTACCTCCCTAGAGAAAGCCATCACATCCTAAGGTAAGCTCAGCTAAATGAACCTTGCTTCCCATGGAAGGTAAGGAGAACCTCAGAGTCATTGGATTACCAATGAGTGGCACGATGAATCCTACACATAGCACCTAAGCCTTCCACACCTTTGCCACACCACTGCTGAACCTTTTAGCTGCAGTTGTATTTTGGAAACTACAACCCAAATAGACGAGATTCCCAACATCAGCATCTTCCACATATTAGCAGCCACACACGACTATGCTTAGGTCTGTTTCATGACAAAAGCCTTATTTCTGCCTCAGCTTTGGAGGTCTGACTCCTCTGTATGGCTATCCTGGTGCATGTGCTGTCCTTGATAGAGGCCCTGGCATTGAAGAGGAATGGTGTCCAGATGAGTGCTGTCCTCAGCCTGTACCTTCTGATCCTTTCCTCTCCACTCTGACAGTCTGGTGGCTCCTATAGAGACAGCAGTCATAAGGATCACTTTTCAGGTTCCACCTGGCACGATTAGTGTGTGCCTTCAACCCCCACCCAGAGCTCAAGATCTGGCCTTCAAAATGCATTGCAAACACACATCAGCTGAGACTTCAAGCTGCCCCGGCTTGTGCCTCATTAAGCTGCACGGTGATAACAGCCCGTGATGACAACTGTGAAGTCCACATCTGAAGCCAATTGGCTCTCGTGAGATGTACTTTTGCCGCTGGCCTTATGCTGCCTGCAAAGAAACACTAGGTTAGAACAAACAGAGGAGCAAGAAAGCATCATTACCGGGCAGGCACTGAGCAGAGAGTGCCTTTTCCCTGCGGTAATTTACTCTATAGTTTTCAGATTTGCTAGTGTGTTTCAGGTCATGTTGTTTCAATGTCTTTTCCCCAAGAATAAATACGGCATGAAAAGTCTCCTAATGGACCCCTGTAGACAGAGTCTAACTCCAGGTCATAGAAGCAGCTGGCAAACATACTCACAAGCTATAATATCCACATGACAAACCTCAATATTCACTCACGCCCCATTAGCTCCACCATCAGCATGAGCCCTGTGCTTCCAACAGCATGGGTGAGGGATCCTGGGGAGCCAGGTGGAGATATCCCAGCCCTATACCTGGGTACACCCTGCAGTGGGGACCAGGGCTGGGCAGCAACATTCAAATGATGGTACTTCCTAACTCTGTACAGAGGCTAAATCCAGCATTGGATATTTAGAATCATAGAATCATTTAGGTTGGAAAGGACCATCAAGCTCAATCATTAAGCCAACGCTTTCAAAGCCACCAACAACCATGTCCCTAAGTGCCACATCCTATATATCCTTTAAATACACCCAGGGATGGGGACTCCACCACTTCCTTGTACAGCTTTTCCAATGTTTGATAACCCTTTCAGTGAATAATTTTTCCTAATATCCAGTCTAAATCTTGCCTGACACACCTTGAGGCTGTTACATTTTCTACCACTTGTTACTTGAGGGAATAGACCAAATCCCTCCTTTTCCACAACCTCAGATAGTCATAGAGAGTGATAAGGTTTCCTATAAGCCTCCTTTTCTCCACGCTAAACAATACCAGCTCCCTCAACTGCTTCTCATAAGACGTGTGCTCCAACCCTTCTCTGAGTTCACTCCAGCCCCTCAGTGTCTTTCTTGTAGTGAGGGGGCCAGAACTGGACACAGGGTTGAGGTGTGGCCTCATCTGAGTACAGGGGGCAATCCCTGCCCTGGTCCTGCTGGCCACACTGTTGCTGATCCAGGCCAGGATGCCGTTGGCCTTCTTGGCCCCCTGGGCACAGCTGGCTCACGTTCAGCTGCTGTCACCAGCACCCCCAGGTCCTTTTCCACCAGCCAGGTTTCCAGACACTCTGTCCCCAGCCTGTAGCACTGCCTGGGGTTGTTGTGACCCAAGGGCAGGACCCGGCACTTGGCCTTGCTGTACTTCATAAAATTGGTCTTGGCCCATTGATCCAGCCTGTCCAGATTCCTCAGCAGAGCCTTCCTACTCTCTAGCAGATCGACACTCTCACACAACTTGGTGTCCTGCGCAAATAGACTGAGGATGCGCTCAATCCTCTCACCCAGATTGTTGATAAAGAAATTAAACAGGATTGGCTCCAAAACTGAGAGCTGGGGACACTACTTGTGACCAGCCACCAGCTGGATTTAACTCTATCCACCACTCTCTGGGTCCGGTCATCCAACCAGTTTTTTTACCCAGCAAACAGTGCACCCCTTCAAGCCATGAGCCATCCTCCACGAGGATGGAGATTCTCCTTAGGCCTCCTTATGTTGCTCATGAATTGATAGAAACATTTTTATTGTTTTTATGGCAGTAGCCAGATTAAGTTCTAGCTTGGCTTTAGCCCTTCTAATTTTCTCCCTGCATAACCTCACAACAGCCTTGTACTCCTGCTGAATTGCCTGCACCTTTTTCCAAAAGTCATAAACTCCCCATTTTTTCTGAGTTTCAGCCAAAACTCTCTGTTCATCTACGCTTCTTCTGCCCCACTGACTCATCTTTCAGCATATGGGGGCAACCTGCTCCTGCACTTGTGAGATTTCCTTCTTGAAGAATGTCCAGCCTTCCTGGACCCCATTTCCCTTCAGGACTGCCTCCCAAGGGACTCTCTCAGCCAGTGTCCTCAACAGGCCAAACACAGCCCTCCAGAAGGCCAGGGTTGCAGTTCTGCTGACCACCTTCCTTACAAGAACCAAAACCTGTGTCATTTCATGGTCACTGTTTCCAAGGCTGCCTCACAGTGACCATCACATCACCCATCAGCCCTTCTCTGTGCACAAAGAGCAGGTCCCGTGGGACACCTCTCCTTGCTGGCTCCTTTACCAGCTCTGTCACCAAGTTATCTTCCACATACTCCAGGAACCTCCTGGACAGTTTTCTGTCTGCTGTGTTGTATTTCCAGCAAATGTCTGATAAGTTGAAGTCCTCAACAAGAACAAGGGCCAGATATTGTGAGACTTCTCCCCCCTGCTTACAGAATATTTCACCTGCTTCTTCACCCTTGTTGGGTGGTCTATAAGAGATTCCCACCGGGATACCTGCCTTGTCAGCATTCCCCCCGATTCTTACTCATGGGCACTCAGCTCTCTCATCACCATCTTTAGACAGAGAGAGAAGGCAAGCAGAGCCTGGGACTGATGCTGGTACAGTAAACTGCAGGAATAGGTCAAGCTGTCAGCTGTTATTAACCTTAGCAAAATGCATGTCTTCTAGTTCAGCCTCAATTAATTCATAGGGTGTTTGAGAGCCTTCCTGTTACACTGTGAAATTACTGGCCCTGTCTCCAGCCTGGCTAACCTGCCTGTCTCTCCTCCTGCACCATTTAAATGTCAGTTATATTTTTCTGGTTGAGTGGTTAGTGAAAGGATGAATGAATAAGGGTTTGTGCTAACTGATCTATACGAAGATGCCTCATTAAGCAGAAATGGACATGGTTTGATATGATTTTGATGTGGTCTTGTCTTACTTCGGAATTTTATTTTCTGCTAGAGAAGTATTGAGAAACATGAGATGTTAAATTTGATCCTGTTTTCCTCATTTTGAGCACCTTGCTCAAAGTGCATCAAAAAAATGAAGCACTTTTAGAAGTCAGAGTTATGGTACATTCAAAACAGAAACAATGGTCTGAATTCCTTTACTTATGGTGATCAGCATGGTGCAAGCAAATTGTTCCATTTCAATCCTAAACGGTATCATATTCCTGGTATAAAATATATCCTCTTACTTCTTCAAGGGAAAGAGGACCCCAGAACACAGATGCATTTTGGTGTAGAATTAACTAACATAGTACCAAGGCCAGACACCAAGAAACAAGCCCCCATTTCCATGTTAGCACTGCAGTTCCCTGCTCTTCCTCATCCTACTGCTGCCTAGAGAATTCTCAGTCCTCAGACCAGAAAACAGGCTACCCCCATACAAGGCCTGAGGGGATCATGTCAAGTACATTCCTTGCCCTTCCAAGTACTAGGAAAGAGCAGAGGTCCTGGAATCCAGCAATACTCAGCTCCTACTCTGCTTCAGTCACTTCAACCAACTCTCCCCAAACCAAATCTACTATCCTGGGTGAACAGCAGTGAGCAACAGGGCTCCAAGCCAGCCTGTCACCTGAGAGGCTAGGTTCAAGTCCTAACTGAGAAACAGAGACAGTCACCAAAATGCAGCTGGTTAGACTGAAACCACAAGGCTAGACCAAGAAAAGATCTTCCTTTGCTTGGGACCCTACAAAGAGTCTGGGAGAAGTCCAGGCTCAAACTTTTGAGCTGAGCCAGAGCAGAGGCTTGACATGTCTCTGAAGTCTCCATTGGTCATTATAGAGCTGCGTGCTGTGGCTGGGGAGAATGGCTCCAAATCTCTCATTTTTAAGTTGTTTGATTTTATATACATGATTAAATATTCATTGAACCAATAGGAAGATTGATCAACTGATCAAATGTTAAGGAAACTTTAATGAGAGATGGGGCTGGTTTACACTGCTGAAATATGACTCAAGATGTGCATTTAGACCATAACCCAGTCCTAAATAGGAAAAATTTCTAGCAGTAACCTGCCCTTTTTCCTGCCAACCTTAAAAGGAAAACCTTGGTCTTCAGGCCAGACAGCTGTCACTGCAGACTTTGGCCAGAGTCCTGCTGATGACAAATGGATTATCAGAATTTGGATGGATAATCGTTTAGATCCACAGGTCAGCACAGGAATTTCAGAAACAACTGTCTCAGTAGCAGTCCAGTGCCACCAGGCACTGAGAGGACTCCTTTCTCTTCTCTCATTGTTGTGGGGTGTCTGTCTCAAACACCCTCTGAAAACAGGCCCAAACAGATGGCTTTTGCAGCCCACGCAAGTGACCACATTTCAGTTCTTTCAGGCCATGAAACTGAGAAAGTTTGCAGGGTCTGGAACCTTCCTTCAAAAGGAAAATAAGATATGTCCTATACTTCTGGAAAAAAAAAGAACAAGTATCTGCTTCCATCCAGGCAAAGCACACGTTAACTTGCATGAGAAGGAATGAGAAAAGCCTTCAGGAAATAGCAAACAGTTTCCAAGTCTTTCATTTTCACAGACTCTAGCTTTCTTCAGGGGAAAAAGTGTCCTTTTTTAAATGTGCCTGACCTTAGGCTGTGTTCCTACAAACATTGATTCAGGGAGGTACTTTGTTGTTATTTATTCTCAACTAATGACTGAACTGGCACAGCTCTGAAGAAAGGGTATATCAAAAGCCCAGTGTCCGCAGGCTTGTTCCTGTTCTGTGCTTGAATTCTTCCTGCCCTTGGCTAATGCTGAATTGCCACAAATCTCCATTTTGGCTTAGCTTGGGTAAAAGCAGCCTCAACATCTCTTCTTTCCATGCACCTCAAGGCAGCATGTGAAAGTTTGCTCCCTTCATACACCTCCTGAAATCCACACAGATTTGTAAGGCATTAGCTCGCTGTGTATTTCTGGGAAGTATGGCTGCCCATGTTTACATATATACACGGAGTCCTTCCTTCATCTGAGTGCACCTCCCACTTCCCAGAACACTGACCATGCCCATGCCCGTTGTCTGACACCAAAGCCATCCTGCACAGAAGGGGCTGGAGCACCTTCTTAAAGGCTCTCATGTCTCGGCACTGTTGGGGAGGGCAGTAATTCATGCAGCCTCCACCACTCCCTGGACCAGGCCAAGAGTTTTGCAGAATAGACAGTCACGCTCCAATGTTCAAAACAGTCCGAGGCTTTGTTCCATCTGCCAGTCTAGGGACAGCCTGCAAGATCCAAGTCACAACTGACTCCTAACTGAATTGAATCCAAAGCTCAACATAGCTAAAGGAGCCAAGAAAACTTTTCTCAAGAGACTGGTGCCATTTGCTAGAGTGGGAAATGTGGGTCCTCAGCTTTTTTGGATGTTTGGGTTCAGTGCAGCCCGCAGCAGAGCCTTATGGTTTTCATACTTGCAGCTCAACATGTGGCTGCCCATGTTTGTGGCTAAAAATGTGCTTTCTCCATGATGAAACTGGAATCAATAACCAATCAAGGCAGTATGTGCTTCTGTGGAACAGCTTAAAATAGGCTTGCTTGCTTGCTTGCTTAGCAACTGCTCGCAGTGAGCCCAACCTTTCATTTCTTCCACTGAGCTGAAAAGAGCTCTGCAATCACATCATTGCAGCACAAGGCAGTCACAAATATTCCACATCTTTGAAAGCCAAAGTACAGGGAACTGAAAGGCAGCAAAACACTCCATACAATAGAAAAAAACCTGCTCTTGTGTCCATAGAGCAGCAGCAGAATTACCAAGTTGAGCACTCCAGAAGTAAGGCATGCGTAAATTAAGGTTGCTGGTGTAATATCACTTCACTCCCCCACCTCCCTCTCTACATTTGCATCCTGAAACAGCCTTTAATTGTAAGAATTGCCTGCTATGTTTTACTGCTGTACCTCTCTCACTCTGTTCCCAGCACTTGATTAATGAGCAGCTATTCAATATTTCGTTTTCTTCTCCAGCATGGGTCTCGTGCTTCATCTTTACTGCTCAAACCCTGCTCTGGAGTCAGAAGTCTCCATGAATCGTGTAGGGGTGGATTTTTTTACAGACATTTATTGCCCAGCCAAATTTGGGTAGCTTTTCCAAAGAAGGGGAAGAGGTCAGGCATACGACACAAGCTCACTGAATCCAGTTCCCGGTTCCAGATTGTAATGGCACGAGCAGTCCTCAGGAAAAGACAGCAGTGATTTTCCCCTAGGACAACACCTCTTACTTTTCTTCTAAGATGTGTGTGAGATCATCCCAAGGGGGTCTCCTGGGAGGATCTGACCCTGATGGGCCAGGTAGCAATGCTGGATCTGAAATGGCACCCTGGGGTTTGCTGCCTGCTCTGGCTGAACGTGACATAAGCTGGTAAGATCACATCTAACTCCCACTGGGAAATTTGGTACAGGTGTGCTCACGACTGTTCTTCTTGCAAAACTGCCACACAGTCCTGCCTGCAGATGCAGGTTGTAACACTCTCAGTAGAGGAGGCAGTGACACTTAAAAGAGCAGCAAAAATATGTATTGAAATACAAAGATGTTTAACAGCACTGGCTATTTTTAAAACTACCAAAAAAAATTGCTTTCATTCTACTCAGGATCAAGGGCTGTTTATAACTAGTTCCCTTCATTAAACCTTTGCCTTATAATGTATGACTGTGTCAAATACCAACATTCAATAACATTTTTTGTGAAAAGGGAGAAAAAAAGCCTCCAGTCATACTGATGGGATGGACCATCAAATAACCACTTGATGGATGAAAAGGAGAAATGGAAATGCCATCTGCATTTCCAGTACTCCCCAACTGATCAGCCCACTGGGAAATAACAAGGGAGGAGGATTCAATATTCTCTATGTGTCTGCAAATCACGGTTACACACCAAATTTTGCAGGAGATCAATACCCCTTTAACAATTCTGCCACAGATGCCAGAGCTCATTAGTAGGATGTGAATAACTATGGAGGTTGAAAATCCTATTTTACTTGTCTGTCTGAAGGATTTTGGTTTCTTACCAGCTTAGCTGGGGATTTCATTACCAGATTTTACAGTCTATGTTGAGCTTTTACTCAGGTAAAATTTCCTTATCTAAAAGTGGAGTTTTGCCTCAGCTGACTCAGTAGGAGCCTCAGCGTCCTTTCTTCATTAGTTATTATCATTCCACTTGAATGAAACACAAAGGACAGCACATCAACCTGATCAGAGCTACTGATGGTACCATTCTGATCTGAGAACTGCTGCTTCCGATCATCCAGGATTTCTTCTTATTCTTCAAGGGCCTATCCTACTGAAAAAAAAAAAAAAAA
>WAAE01017496.1:12951-68064 GCA_013400495.1 Nicator chloris | reverse complement strand
ACTAAAAAAAAAAAAAAAAAAAAAAACAAAAAAAAAAACCGAAGAAAAAAAACCCAATACATAGTCATTAAAAAAAAAAAAAAAAAGAAGGACTGAAACCAAGTCCTACTTCTGTATTCTTGCCTTGGTATTTGAACATTTTTTTTCTTTTTTTGATTATACACATTTCTCCCTTCTGTCTCTTCCAAATGCAGATTCCACAGAAGTCGTCTCATCCCAGCTTGCATCCTTGATTCAGCTTTCAAGACCAAATATGTTTCAGAAGCCATTTTGGTCCCAGAAGAGCTATGAATAGGATTTTTCCCAAATCTGGTGGTAAAATATGGTACCTCCCCTTTCATTACAGGGCTCATCTGTCCTTTAGCTCTGGGTTTTGGAGGAGCTTTGAGAGGAATGCATAGGACACTCCAGTTGATTAGACCAATGGGTCAGTGCTGGTCAGCTCACGTGCTGCTCAGAGCCGGGCTGCTCAGACAGGACCCTGCAGGATGCTGAGCTTCCTGCAGCACATCCCAAGCCAGACAGGGACACAGGACTTTGACAAAACCACCCAGGCCCACAAATGTTCCTTGGTGCCGAAATGCTGCACCCAGGGAGCAAAGCCTTGCTGGCAAGAGCTGCTGTGGAGCCATGGTGCACAAAGGGCAGGAACACCAACCCAGCCGAGGGACCTGCACAGGCCTGCAGCCATGCCGTGGTTAATCCATTCCCGAATATTGGTTAATCCCACTGCAGCGTTCCCAGTGCAACAGCTTGCAAGGGGGGTCACTGGAGGATATTACTGACATGTACCCTCATTTTGCAAGGGCTGGGAGCATTCACTCTTGCTGCCTGTGTTGCTCCCAGAGGAAGGGCCTTTCCCCATAGTTGATTTTCAGAGCCTTTATGCACTTACAGGAATTTTGCACAATGGAGTGGGGCTTCATTTTCCATATCTGCAATGTTTTTCTGTCCCTGTAAATAACTGGCCTTTCCAGGCCTGTCCCCAAATAACAGAACTCTTGGGATTTTGAAATGATGGTAAAATTGCCTACCATAAGTTCCTCCAGAAATTCACACTATGCATGCACTTCTGGTCTGCAAACACACTTAATATGAATNAGGAAAGGAAAGGAAAGGAAAGGAAAGGAAAGGAAAGGAAAGGAAAGGAAAGGAAAGGAAAGGAAAGGAAAGGAAAGGAAAGGAAAGGAAAGGAAAGGAAAGGAAAGGAAAGGAAAGGAAAGGAAAGGAAAGGAAAGGAAAGGAAAGGAAAGGAAAGGAAAGGAAAGGAAAGGAAAGGAAAGGAAAGGAAAGGAAAGGAAAGGAAAGGAAAGGAAAGGAAAGGAAAGGAAAGGAAAGGAAAGGAAAGGAAAGGAAAGGAAAGGAAAGGAAAGGAAAGGAAGTGATTTAATTGAGAGACCTTTAATAAATCCATCCATACATATAATAAGAATGATCTAAAACATACATTTTAGACAATAACCTATGCAAAACCTTCTACTCAAGTGTAAATATTTGCTTTATGCAAATGGGATGTTTTAATCACGGAGGCCAGCAGACAATCTTGAAATTACTTGGATTTTTGCTGCTTGTATTACAGGGAATGAGAAGGCAGATATTGTGGGGTAGATTTTCAAAGATATATTGGCATTATTTGTGTAATTACTCTGAAATTTTCATCTAGCTGCCTTTTAAAATACTTCTGAATCCTGGCATAGACTCTGCAAGTCCTGTGACTTAAACTTTCTTCAGAATCCAAATTTCACTTTCTCAGTTTCATAAATTTGATCTTTTTAATTTGGCCAGGGAGTTTTCAAATGCCTCTGGAGGATCTAAGAGCGCAAGTTCTAGGGAAAATCGAGAGGCTGTGTTAACCTAAAAATCTTACCTTTTTAAATCTTTCCCAGCTAATCTATTTCACATGCCTAGAGGGTTTTGCCCACACCAGTATGAATCTGCTCTTCTTGGACCTCAAAACCCTCAAAAGAATTTTATTTGATAATAGACTTTTGAAATTTGATATATACTTGTCGAAAGTCCTGAAGAAGCGTGCTTTTACAAGTCCTGCGAGTGAAAGAGTGTTTTGGCAGCAGCACTCCTGTCTCTGAGGCTGGGATTAATTTAATTTAATGAAGTTAGTTAGGTTGGCAGTCTCAGCTAATCACCAGGGCTCCCTTGCCTGGCTTCACTGGTTAGAAACAGGCACCTACTGCAGACACAGGATCAATTCCTTTCATATATTCCTATCTGCCTCTTTTTCTTACTTTATTAATAGGAAGAGTCCAACTGACTAACTTAACTGGATGCTCAGCTTTCAAGCAGCCATTGTTAAGGCAGATCATCCCAACATATATTGTTACTTGTAAGGCATTAAGCACTATGCTGTGACTGGGCATCACTGAGGTTTTTGAATAGGTCAGAAGTTCCCAGAAGTGCTTAAGGCATTAAGCACTATGCTGTGACTGGGCATCACTGAGGTTTTTGAATAGGTCAGAAGTTCCCAGAAGTGCTCCCATGAACAAAACTTTGGCTCAACGCCCACCATCTGAATTTGTTATCCACTCTGCAAAAAAGGGTATCAACACCACCTTTTCAAGAACACTGTGCCTGTAGGTCCCAACTCATAAGGACTATTTTGTTCTCCATATAAGCTGTTTGAGGAAGAAACTTGTCTGCACCAAAATCTGAGGCTCCACACAACATCTGCAGAGACGTGAAGCTTAGTCTGGAACAAATTCTCGCTCCATCAGCAAGTGCACTCATCTGAATACCAAATGTGTATTTGAAAATCTGAGAAACAAGCAGGTTCTGCATTGACAAATGTGTATTTGAGGGTCTAATACACTTACTCAGATTCATCCAGGAGTAAATTTTTCGTTGTTGGGGCAGGACCAAACTGACTAGGAGTTTTATCATATGTTCACCACATCTTTTATTTTCATCAGCTACGGTTTGGCTTGCCACAAGTTAATGTGCTTATGCATTAGGCCAGGTTTCTTCTAGTCAGACTGTTTTAGCACCACCCAAAAAAACAAGGGTAAAAATAATTCTGGGAAAGAGAAAATCAGTGTAAAACATGTATTTACATTTGCACTGGTGCAGCATATCCAAATTGCTCAGAAAAATCTTCAGCTGCCAAACCTGCGAAGCAAGAAGCATGACCTTCTGCTACATTTCCCATGTTTTTTGTCTTAATTAAACTTGTCATGATTCATGTTTACAACACCCAATTTACTGCAGTCCTAAACAAACAAAGGCATACAGCCTCTGATGTGCGTGTCCAAACTCACCAGGGATTACTGCGGCCGTTTTCATCACTTCCTGTACGTGGAAAATGCAAGGCCAAATTTAGAAACGGATCACAAGTCTCTGGACAGGTTGTTTCCAAGAAGGCTGATGAAATCTGCTTTCTTATTTAGCTTAAACCCGTCTTCCAAAGTATTATCTTCCTGGAGACTTTCAGACATGTTTCCATCCCCTAAGCTGTTAACTCCTGCAGTATTAGGACAAAAAGAAAAAACTAACCTTTCCGAAGGGCCAAAAGACAGATGGGGGGATCAGAGCTGCCATTTTTTAGCTCAGAACCTATGTGTGTGGAACCCAACAGGGCTTCCTTTGCATACTTAAATCTAGGAAAATTATATAAAGCAAGATATGCTTATTATCATAGTAATACTGAGCATGAAAGAGTCACTACCCCTCACATCATGCTTTAATTTGTCCATCTTCCCTACTTAGCAGCTTCAAACTTAAAATCATTAACATGATTATATTGGGTCAAAGAGGTTTTTGGGGTTATTTGGGTTTTTTGTTTGTTTGTTTTTTAAAAGAGTTTATTTTTTTTACTCTTTGGTCAAAAGACCATGGAGCTGGATTTGAGTTATTGAACAGTCAGTGCACACACATTTCAGATTACATGGGCAACTACTTTTTAAAGACAGGCTTAATTTATTAACACCACTCTATGTGATGCAAATAAATGGGATGAAGTGCAAAAGGAGCAGTCAAAAAATGTCAGATATTAAAGAGGAGCAAGAACTGTTATTGGCTTGGGCTTAGCTATGATTAGCAAAGCCTAGAGATACTCTCTCACTGCACAAGACAGAAGGCAAAACCAGCCACTACCATGAATAACATCATTCTCTGCCTGAAGAAAAGAAGGAATAAAAAGTTTGGGGACGCTAATTCTTATAACTATATTTGTATTTTTAAATCCTACTTTTAACTCTTCCTTAGTGTAATGGTTATTTTATTTTATATATATATATATTTTTTTTTTTTAATTAATGTGTCTCCATCCTATTTTTAACTCCAGGTGTTGTTATCCTTCTGGAAGAGGGTTTGGTGTCAGGCATTGCCATGCTCAACCAAGCCCAGATCCCTGGTGGGCACCAACCAGGGTAGGGCAAGGGCGAGGGAGCATCCTGGCAGCCGGTCCCCCGGAGGACCTTGTTTTGATTTTGCTTCACCAGCTGCATCTTGCAGGGATGCGTGTAAGCTGCAGGGCTTGGAGCCAGGCAGGGCCATACCCCGAGAATCCCCCGGGCATCTCCAGACCACATCCACAGCCAACATAGGAAATTCGGGCGAGACCGGACCCTCCCTCACTTCCTCTAGGGGCCTGGCGCCGGTCACCGGCAAATCCTCTCGCTTCTCAAGACCTTCATGTCAGGCTGCAGCTCCTATTTTTGAACCGACGTTGCCCGGGTTTAATCCACTTAGCGTGTGACTACCTCCATCAGCTTCCCGCAAGCACAGCACAAGGCGGGGCTGCGGGATCCCGCACTGCCGTCCGCCCCCGCTGCCCGCCGCCCCCCTCGGGAACGTGTATTTATAAAGAGGTGGATTAGGAACATTACCAGGCAGGTCACAGGGTGTCAAGCTGCTCTTTCAAGGCTTAAAATCGGAGGCTCGCTCAAGAGGGAGTGCTCGGTTCCTGTGAAAGCGGCAGGGATGATTGCTGCGATGCACTTGCAATTTGCTCTATTAGCAGCTCCGGTGCTTCACCCTGGAGCATTTACAGATACAGTTCCTGTAAACGAAGCAATCGGGATGTGTAAAAATGCTCTGCTTTAACTTTCCTTTTTTTTTTTTTTTTCCCCACGTGGGGAAAATAAAAGGAGTCTTTTTAAGTGCAATGAATGAAATTCATGAATGGTACAAATGCACCTTGCAGTCAGTGAGCACTGGGTGATTTATACCTGCCAAGGAGCCCAGCCTCATCCCCTCGGAGCTGGGCAGCCCAAGGGCAATTCTGTCAGTTCTCATCGGGCTGGGGGACAGAAGAGCGGTGCCCACAGAGCTGCCGGGTCACGGGGGAAGCAGAGCCCAACACCTGCCAGCCCCACACTGATATCCCAATGTCCGAGACCACGCATAACGTATCAGCCACCATCAAAAAGGTGTCAGGCCGAGCTGCGGCTACAGACTCTGGGGAAAACACTCCACCTCAGCGCAACCTTCTCGCAGCTTGTAAATCAGAAGCAGCCATTTCCCTTTGGTGCGCTGCAGGGATCTGCACCAAGGCAAATCCCAAGTGCTTCGTCATTCTGCTGAGCTCTAATCCCATCAGCATCTCTGGCCACTCCATCAATCGGATTAGAATAAGGCTGAAAGTCACCACAGGGCCGGCTGGCCCGCGGGGAGCAGGCCCTGCGCGGGCAGACGCGGCCACCACCGCTCGGCCGGGCCCCACCGTGCCCGCAGGGCCCGAGGCTTTCAGCACCGCAGCGATCCGGGGTGGCCACAGCTGCAGACACGGCAGCCCGTGCTCGGCATCACCAGGAGAGGCAGGGGCTGTGTCTTTACCGCCCTCCTGCCCCTCCAGAGCCTGCGTGCTGTTAATGGATGAAGTAACTGTGGCACGGCTGTCAGAGCCTTTCGTGTTCGTGCCGAAAGTTGGCCAGAAGTGTTCCGGCAGAAAATGTTTTCCATGAGAAAATGCTGCTTTTAACAGAATCTAACCCTCCTGGTGGAAACCTGTCAACTGCTGTATCCTGTGGTAGAAACCAGATGGGTGTATAAATAAGGATCCTGCATTCATCCTGGGAGCACTTGCAGCAAAAATAAAGATCTATTCAGGCTCCCTCTCTTACTTTCTCTGCCTTTCCCCAGCTACAAAAATAATTCCTTTTTTTTTTAAATAATCTTTCTCCCATTTTTGAAAGTTTTAATTCCTTCTGCCCTAAGAAAAGCACAGCATATGTGGGAACTGGGTTCTGCCTCCAGCAGCTCATTTCATCATCCAGATGGGCACATCCTTTCCATCACAGAGAGGAACCAGGTCTACGACCTCACACCAGCTTTACCAGCATGGCTCAAATGAGGACTGATGGGTTGGATTTGGCCCTAAAGCCAGTTCCAAGTGGCCAACTGCTTTTGCCTGGCTTGGGAACAGGGCTGCCACATTGTGTGATGCGCAAAGAAGGGCTTAATACCAGACTCAAGCCCCATCATCCCAGAACACCGGCATGAGCACCTCTACTTTAACTTTTCCTGAGGGTTTGGAACATCATCAGAAGTCAAAACTGATCTCCCATCCATAAATACAAAAACTGAGACCATCCCTGTTTTATCTGCTCCCAAGGGGACACCGTGGGAGCAGGGAATCTGTCAGCTCTCAGAAGCTCCAAAGAACTCCACAGCAAGATCCTGTCTGTCTTAAAAAGTTATCTTGAGACTTCATCTTTTCTGAGGACACTTAGTGACAAGCAGAGTTGACCTTCGTGGTGTTCACAGGGACACCTTGTGCAAGAAGTCCTTGCTTTTGCACAAAAGCACATAAAGACAAGATTAGTGACCCAAACTACCACCTCTTAATGGCTTACAGAAACCCTCAGTCTTTCTATTTATAAAATCACACTGTCTTGGCAATAGCAAAGAAAGAGTTGGCATAATTTTTATATTTTCTAGATCTGTCTAAAGTCAGCCTTACTGTTTTTTCCACTGTACTTTTCTCCAGAAATCAGCCCACACTTCCCACTCACCTATAGATTTTTCTTTCATTAATTTTCCCAGCAGGCAATTGCTCACAGAAACTATAGGAAATATAAAGCTAGGAGACTTCTCAAGATGTCATGTGAACTGTAGCTTTCTCCAAAAATGCCCAGACTCTACCAATCTACATGCACTCATCACCTCCATACAGAGATAACAGGACTCTAGTGCCTTGAGGACTGGGCTGTCTGCACAGTATGTAGGTGACACCCTGGACAGTTTGGAAAAATCAGATACATCCCTCTTTTCCTACTTTTTAAAATGGCAGAATTAAAGAGAATTAAAGGCTGTAACTGAAAGGAGAGTTTTCCATAGACCTGTGAAAAAGCCCGCATAATTCACTTGCCTTGAGATAAATTCTACATGAATTTATTCCACTAGGTTGATTTAAAAATTATATTAAAGAGATGATCAAGGTGTGATACAAATTATGAATCATTCTATCCAGATTCCAGATGTCATATTCTTCATTATCTCTAATCTGTCTGAAGTTTCCCCATCCCTTCCCCTCTGATTTAAGGGACCTGTTGCTGTGTAAAACACTCCTTTCCAGCTCTGCCCTGTAGGTAGAGGTGGAGATCCCGAATGCAGAGAGACAGGCCTTGGAGCTGACCTGGCAAGCTCCCTGGCTAAGGTCTGACACTCACCCCCGATGCAGCAGCCACCCAATGTCTTGTATATCAGGGAGAACCAGCACAAATGTGTTTGATTTGTAACTTTACAAAGTCTTTCACATTGAGGTTTAAGTTTCTTTTATTAGTAGACCTAAAAGAAGGGTACCATTAACACATAACAAAGGAGGCAGAACTAAACTATTACCATTACAGCAGTGTTTTAAAAGCCCCACCACTTGGAGGTTTATAAGGTACCTTGGAAAGGTTATTGCAGAAGCCACAAAATGGGAACAGAGGAGAGAGTTTCTCAGCTGCCTTGTGCCTTCCCGCGTGCTTTTGGCCCTATACAGAGAAACCTGCCTGGTTAAAACACAACTGAAGCCTGTGTTAAGCAACCTGCTCATCTCAGAGCCACCCAGGAGCTTTCCCTGCACCAGGAGGATCCTCTGTCAAGATTTAAGAGCCCTTGTTCCATTGCTCCAGGAGAGCCTTAGCAGAAAAACTGAAGGGATAATTCGGCAGCTGAGGCAGCCAGTGTTCCTCTCCCAACAACCTTGTATCAAACAAGACCCTCTGTTCAACCCTTTTTTTCTGTTATACTTTTCATGTTTTACTTTCTAGGTATTTTGAATGAAGGGTATCCAGGCCCTGAAAATTCACCAAACAAAACATCAGAGTGTTTCAACATGTCTCAATGAAATGCTGTATCATTTCTAACAGTTTCATATTTGTTTAATATCCTCCATCAGAAAAAGTGTTCCCAACACTGTTTATCCAGTTCAAGATCCACACACTCTTAGGCTGTCATAAAATAAAGACATCAACAAAAGCTGTATTATTCCAAGACATTTCCTTATAAAGCAATGACACTGTGTATTAGTAGTCTCTATTCTCTGCAAATCCCTGTCTCAGCTGCAGAGGAAGGAAAGGGCTGGCTGATCCAGGAGAAGGGACCTGGCTGAGCCTTTGCTGACTCGTGCCAAAGCACATCCCCATGCCTGCACGGCCAGCACAGTGCCATCCTCACTGGGGCTTTCCTCCCTCTCCTCCACTAGCCAGACAAATCTGGCACTGCCCTTGGGGCACTGAGCCAGAGTTCCCCTGCTGGCTGGCCCAGCTGTGCTGGAGATGGGGGGAACTGGAGATTGGAGAGGATGAGTAACCATCAAGCAGGCAGCAGCTGTCTTTCTTCTTCCCAGGAAGAGTCATTGCTCTGAGGTGGCATCCCTGCAGGCAAGCCAGATTTCCAGTCTATTAAACTGACTACTTCCTTCATCACCTGTATTTTCCCCAAGTTTTTTTTAGGAGTCGCCTTTGTGCAGCATGACTTAATCCACCGCTTCTGATGATCTAATAGATTCCAATCCTCAGACCTCTCTCCATGATTTCAGGGCTCTGCTGTCTCCTCTTTGCCTGATCTCCACCTGACATGGAAAACACCCCTTTCTCAGCCCTTGCTCACCCTTGCCTTGTCTCCCGACCACCCCACGTCCCCAGACCTGCTCGACAGAAATCCCACCACACGCTCCTTGCATATGTGCAGCCTTACCCCTCCTGGCCCCCCAGAACAGGGAAGAACCACAGCCCACACCTTCTGGCTGGCGAGAAGGCTGTCTGGAACATGAGCTCATGTTTTCCTAAAATAAGCAGGAGCACTTAAACTCAACACCTGCGGCGAGGCGGGAGCGGCTGTTAACGCTGTGCAGCATCCAAAGCGCTCCTCGCACGTGGCGTGGCGTGGCACGGCGCGAGCCAGAGGCACGGAGCAGCCAGCAGCCTTCCAAGGGTGACTAATGCCTTGCTGCTAAAAACAGCTTCCAGGGGTTTTCCATGAGCAAATCTCGCTACAGGTCAAATGTTGGCTTTTCACCTGCTAAATACAAGAACTTCACTGTAATGTCCACACTGATGGATTTTTATTATTTTTTTTTTTACCAGTGCATAGTACAACTGGCAAAGGAAACCTAGCTCTTTCTTAAGTGATGGCAGCATTTGATCCTTGTTAACACCGCTCTTAAAAGCCAAAAATATCACCCTCTAAATAGATTATGTGAGAGTGTAGTAACAAGGATGTGTGGTAGACATGCAAGAGAAGACCGGAACATAAAGTATATTGCACGCATGGACGCAAATGTACACGGGCCAAAGAGAAGGCATGGAAAATAACATCCTGATATGGCTTCCCAGAGAGGCACAGTGTTACATCAAATAGGTCATCTTGTCAAAAACACATGACACTCAGCTACTTCACAGAAAGACCAAGCAAAATTCTTCAGAGCCTTGTTTCAGAAAGAAACGGATAAGAACTGCCATCAGTCCTTTGGACTTAGCAGGGTCTGTGTCCCTTCTGGCCTGCAGGGCTTTGCTGCTCCTCTCCCAGGCTGCTGGATTACTTCAGCGCTTCTGTGTGAATCAAAGCCACATCTCCAAGAAAACTGAATGAACACATGGCTCAGCTCACTGTGTGGACAGATGTATATACAGTGTGAATTTCTGGACTTATTCAATTAATGGCTTGCCTAAACAGGCTCCAGAGCTACGTTTTCCTGCATATTTGAGGGTTTTAGTCAAGCAGCTGAATCGTGTAATCCATCTCAGACATGACATATTACCTGCCATTTCTGACTGTCCCTGACAAGTTGGTTCATCTTGTAAATCATTTGGGGCTTCCAAACAAAATATAGATTGATTTTATGTTGCTTATTTCATTTTAGGAGC
Organism: Nicator chloris; assembly: GCA_013400495.1. Classification (NCBI taxonomy): domain Eukaryota; kingdom Metazoa; phylum Chordata; class Aves; order Passeriformes; family Pycnonotidae; genus Nicator; species Nicator chloris. The sequence goes on along the minus strand of WAAE01017496.1, from coordinate 57,757 downwards.
AAGCAGCCCAGAGGTGGGTGTGTCAGAGTTCCTTCGCAATACTGCTGCTAGGAACAATAAAGCCCTCGCACAAACATGAGTGGAAAGTGAAAGGAGAGTTGTGCAATTGCAATTGAAATCAGACTGCCTTGAGAAGTTGTCAAAATATCTATGAATACATCACTCCCATTGGCAATGTTATACCAGCTGCTGAATTTTGTGGGAAACACATATACGTATCTCCTTCTAGTTTAGAAGATCCACTTTCCCTCCTTAGAACTTCCTATTGTGACTTTTGTTCAATATTAAACACCACGACGGCAAGGACCACAGATCTTCTCCTTGGAGGCTTCATTTAGTTCGTGCTGCTGTTAAGGTGATGAAGAAGAAGTACAAGATGTGGCATTTGACAGTGCAAAAGGCACTGCAAAATTGGCATGAGGCAGCTCACTGTGGTCCAGGTCCTTGAGGAGATGGCCAAGCTTTAAAGACACTGTATCTTCATCCTGAGGACTCCACAGAATCCCAGTGTGAAAAGGATTGGTGCCATGGAGTGGCTCTGTCCTGGTCTGAATAGAGAGAGAACATAAATTTTCTAACATGGTTTTGACTCCAGAGAAGGGTCAACCAGCCCAGTGTGGCAGAGACAAGGCTTCAACACCTTGAAGCAATTAATTGTCACATTCCCAAGGGGCAGGAGACTGCCTTCAACTTACTTCTAATTAATTTACAAATTAGCCTGCTGGCCCATAAAGAGCATCATGCACTAATTAAGCCCAGCTGCTTTATGGGAAAAGCTACAAGGAAATCTGTAGATTTCAAGTACCTAAAGGAAGTGTCCTATCTGCAATTTATTCAACCAGCACTCATTGCTCCTGGAGGTTGTAAAAGCTGAGAACACGTTCAGTCACAAAGAGTTAAGCATTTATATTAAATCCTGGGGATATCCACAGTTATAATCAAAAAGAGAAAGAGATATAGCACCATTAGTGCCAGTGGCTGCCCAGGATTTGCATCTCATGTTGATGGAGAGCCATGATTGAAGCTTTTCCCACAGATGGAACACTTATAAGATGTTCTCCTGTGTGCTTTCTCTGGTTTCTAATGAGGTGTAAGCTCACCTTGAGCTGGCATGATTACCTGTCTCTGCTCACTAGGCAGCAGCTTATATTCATGAAACCTGCAGGAAATTAACTGTTTGCGAGACCTGCTCCTCTGTGGTCCATGTGGCAGAGTTTGGACGCGTTCAGAGGTTGCGGGAGACAGGGGAGTAGACAGAGAGGGAGGGAGTCGGAGATTTGCACAGCCAGGCAGCACACTGGTTGCATAAGCCCTGTGTCTGTGGGAAATCAGACTAAAACCTTTTCAGAAGCAATACAAACATGTAGCCTTTTAGGACTAAAGCCATTTATGCAGAAATTTCCCCTATGGTCAGACTATTTCATAATTATCCACACTGGGATGTCTTGCATTTTGCTTTTAACCATCTGGTTCTCGGCATGTCACCATTAGTTTGATCTAGCAGTTCCTATCCTTATATAATAGCAAACCACTTCATGGCTATTTCACACAAAATGTCTCTCGTTTTGCCCACTAAATGACCTGGAACTAGAACACAAACATTCTGTTTGCACAGTTTTACATAACAGTCACCAGAGTTTTCACACAACACTATTAAAGACTAATTTGTTTCTGTTCTCAGGCTGATGGAAAGCAGTTCTTTTGGTAGCTTGATTGCGTCAGTGTTCTTTGAAAATGTAAATAAAGATACTGAGATAAGATCTGTCCAACTGCAGAGCTCTTTTTCTCTTTATGTTTACCAGATACTTCAAGCTAAATAAAATTACTCTTCGAACTTGTTCTGCCTAAGAACATGCTCAGCAAATAGGTAATCAAATTTTCTTGGCTCTCACAAGCCCTCCCCAACATATCGTGGTCACAAGCAGCGTTTAAGAGGCTCTACAATGACACATTTCAAAAAGGCCTTCTGAAAAATGACTTGGGGTCCCAAATACACCATTTTGAAAAGCAACTTAACTCCCGAGGAATGGGATTTTCAGGGAGATTTAGATTCTTGAGCATTTAATGGCCAGCTTAGAAAGAGGAGCTTCTAATTCACAGCATGTGAAAAGTGTTACCTCGCCGACTCCTATTGATCTTGACAGAAATCATTACTGGTTGGTGTCTGACAATGTCACTGACCACCCACCCTCATCTTCATTGGTACAAAACACCCCTGCAAATTGATTGATAGATGCTTTTCTAACTATCTTCAAATATTATTTGCTGGGCAAAGGGCAGAAATGGTTTCTCTGCCTGGTTTCTTTAAGTGCAGCGACTTGGAGGTATATGTCCTTGGCAAGACTTCCTGAACTGTCCCAATTGTCAATATAGGCAGATGATTTGGGAAAAATATATTGCAAAACTGACCTTAGTCTATTTAAAAAGATGTTGATATGTCCCACCCAACATGTGAACCTCTCTCTGGAGATGCCCAATTTTGAAAGACATCAGTCAGCTGCATGTTTGCTTCCGATGCTCCAGGTACAGGATGAATGCAGCCCTAGACCTCAGACATGGAACCTTAAAATATTAAAACAAGCCTAACAGTACAGATTCATCAAATCAGCTCACCAGATGTTGGGGACATGGAGGAGGTGTGCTGGTGCCAACAGTTAAAAGGAAAGAGAGAGTGGATTTCTCTGTCTTCATCTGTGTCCCTGCCTTCTTTGCCAGCTTCTTCCCTCCTGGACTTTAATTCACCAGATGCTATGCATGGATATTCTGGTCTCTGAAGCAGGGAAGTCACCTCCTATTAGAATATTATGATGATATTACATTCATTTTGCCAGAGTTAATTTTAAACAACTCCTACAGGTTAAAGTCTTTTATGTAACATCCTCAAGAAAAAGCAATAACAAGAATATCTTGGGGCAAAAATAAGTGAGAAGTAAAAAAAATCAGGAAGCAGAAAATTATTCAGATCACTTTTTTTTTTTTTTTTAATAATAGCTGAACAGAAGGCATGTACCAGACAGTTACAGGAGTAAATTAGAAGGGCTCAGGTGCCCTTCAGAAGGGCACATGAGCTATGTGCTCCTTATGGTATGATATGAAACTGCAAACCCACATTGCAAAGGGAATATTATACAGAGCAATAGAACTTTACTTGCCCAGTCCTTCTTCTGACATTTCTTGGGATTGTTTTTGTCTGTGTATTTTGATAAGTCAAAAGAAATGTTGTCTTTTTGCAATTGCTACCTTACACCACACCCCAAGAATTATTATTATTAAAAGGAAGATGATTAGTCGCTGATATTAGTCATTGATAAAGGAACAAGGTCACTTTAAAGGTCAGAATATCTCAGTAGCTACAGGAATTCTGCCTAAACTACTCAGCATCCCATCCAACAGTGCGTGACAAGGGGTTCTGAAGGCAGAATGGCCCAGAGAAGCATTTTGCTACCACCAAGTTTATGATGCTGCTTGAAGCAACACAGAGCCTGATGCTATTCCATAGCATCAGCTGTTGATGGAAATGTGTTTAGAGGAGCTGAGAGCCCATCAAAGCTTTCCCAGAGTACCACCACTTCAGTATGCAAAAACCCCCCAAGCTCTTAAAAACATTTTGATGCAAAGCTGCCTCTGAAATCAGTGGCCTTTATGAGGAGCTCAACACTGCCCAAGGCTCTCCAAGAGCTGTTCTGCCCTCCTCCTGCTGGGGAGAGGGAAAACCCATGTCCCGTAGAGGCATGGATAGCTCAAGGAGGAAGCAAAGGCTGTTCCCTTTCCACCTGTTTCCCTCCTGGGACAGCCTGGAAACGCCACCAAAGATCCAGCAGCAGAAGTTACGTTGTGCCTTAGAAATCCCCACACCTTTTCCTTTTCTTTTCCTGCAAAGCAGCAGGAGGGAGCTGAGCCAGGATGTTCCCACCACCCTCTGGCTCTCAGGCACCTTTTCCTGAGCACTTTTGCAGGCATCATTCCTCTTGCTGGGAAGGAAAGCACAGCACCCGGGTGTGAAGCATCTCCTGCTGGCACAGTGCCCCAGGCAGGCTGCGCTGGCAAGCGACAGTCCCCACCACGGCCAGCTCAGCTTTATCTCCGTATTAAACAACCAAACATCTGCTTTAGGATATCAGCTGGAACAAAAGCACTGGACGTTTTGAGTGCAATTTAACAGTGTCTGTGACCTCAGACAATTTGTTGTTTCTTTAGCGCGTGCAGAGCCTGACCCCATTCACATCCTCTAAACCCTTTTGCTGTCTTCTTCTGTTCCTGCCCTCAAAAAGGCCACAGGATGAAAACAAAAGAAAAACATCCACGGGGAACTAGTATTAGATTTTAAGGAGCAACAACCAAGCACTTCATTAGCATGAACACGCTATTCATAAATCTTTATCACCAACATTTTTTTATATCTGGAATCCACTATCCTGCAAATTAGTCCCATTTGTCCACTCAGTGCTAATGCCGTTAAAATCGACTTCATTTGTCAAAGCATATGAATCCAGAAATCCGTGGACTTGTTAATTTCTCAGTTTGAAAGTGTAATCTTGATTCATAAACTAAATTTTATGGAAAGAAATCTCATTGTATTTGGAAACTACACCCTCGTCACTCCAAGGAAAATTAAGCACAGACCACGCTTTGTTTGTGTTGGCACTGGAGGACACTTTAACACCTGTGTTATTTTCTTACAGCCCAAGAGCAGCCTCTCATTCCTTTCCAATCCAACCCAATATTTTTCACCTCTGTCTCTGGCTGTGGTCACCACAGAAATTTCAGAATGTTTGAGGTGAAGTGACAACAATATATGTGATTTATCACAGCTTCCCAGAGACTACTCTGAAAAAATGGGATCCTTTTCTTTTTCACAGAACGGTAACTTTGGGTGTGGGAAAGCATTCTGAATACTTACCAATGCTTGGGGAAAAAAAAAAAAAACACACAACAAAAACAAACACAAAAAACCCACAACAACAACAACAACCAAAGATTTTCCTGAAGCTCATTATTTTTATTATTTCTTATTTTTATTCCGTATTTCTTTACTAATTCCACCACCTCTTAATGCAACCAGTCCTTTCGCAATGAAATCTAACTTCTGGTTTCACTTTCCCTTTCTGAACTAACTCATTTAAATTGGTCTTAGCTCGTTATAACTGCTAAAATGTTCAGCTCTTCACCAGTGGGATGCTACAGGAAGAGATGAACACGAATCTTACTTTGGAATGAAGAGATAACGTGAATGGGTATCAGCGGTAGTGCATAAGTGTGGGTGTGTATTTGTGAAACAGGGAAAGCAAAAATAGAGAATCATTCTCTCATTCACCTTGGAAAAGACCTCCAAGATCATCAAGTCCAACCATTAACTCAGCACTGCCAGGTCCACCACTGAACCGTGTCCCTAACCACTTCTTTCAGCTATACACACTGGAACGAAAGGAAAGTCAGGACAAGGACAAAAAAACCCCAAAATAATGCACCAGTTTCCCATCCACTCTGCATCTACTCTGCACCTCGTTTGGTGACGAAAACTCTGCAGTGTCACGCAAGAAGTCTTTAAATGGGTACTGATGACAGGTGCACTACAGCCAAAAGACAGATCTTTGATAACAAAGTATTTCACAGCCTGCTGTTGCATTTAAAGAGGGTGTGTAGCCCTCACAGTTTGCTAAGGATGCAGCCAGGTGGGAGAGATGCATACAGTGCATGAGAACAGGCACAGATAGTGCAGGCAAGAAAACAGCTCTTGAAAAACAAGCCCTTTTTCCTCGGGGCTTCCGCAGGAACCAGCAGAAAGGGTTAAGACCTCTCCTTTGTGGGCAGCCGCAGCATGGAGAGCAGCTGGCAGGCAGACAGGGCAAGAGGCTTCAAAGGAGCTGCCAGCCACTTCCCGGGTACAGCAGCACAGCCACAGCCCACCACAAGAGTCAAAACCAGTGGGCTTTCCTGGCCTCATCAGCGTGCCCTCCTCCAGGTCCACTTCCCTTCCTGCCCCCCACCAGGGCAAACAGGAAGAGGAGCCTCCACCAGGGCTCATTCCTCTGGGAAGTGTCATGCAAAATACAGGACAGCAGAAGAACCAGCTGGCCCCAGACTGGGACACGGTGATGGGATGCAGAAAGAAAGCATCCTCCTATGTGCAATTGCTCTTTGATGCACACGGAAATGAGGCCAGGACGATGGGGATGTGAAGAGGAGAGAGCCACATCCCACGTGAAAGCAGTCTGTTGGAGCTGGAGAGATGTCCCCACCAATGTCCAGGAGAGACGGAGGAGAGTTGCCCATCCAGGGAGCAAAACATGATGGATGGATGAAGGCTCAGCATGGTCCCATCCCCTGAGCTGAGATCCAGGGCAGCCTGAACCATGCATCATTGCTGCTTTTCCCCATAAGAACCGCAGCCCATGTACTGCTCAGCCCACCCACAAGCAGCTTCCACGCTGCTGAGCCCCTGCCAGGCAGGTCAGCAGGGCTGGGAGTCTCTGGGACAGCCTTCACCTGGCTGCTGCTCTCAGCCCCCGCCCATGCCTACCACTCCAAAGCTGCCTGCTTCACCTCACATTTCCCTGCTGTGCTCCAAGGGCCATGTCTTTGGGAAGCATTTCTGCAGCAATAGAGCAGCATTTTCACTGGGCAAAGCTGCATTTTAATAGTAAGAGGAGAGGACTGTTAAAGGCTGCAGCAGGCCCTGTTTGGCGCCAGTCACTGCTTTTTTTTCTCTCCTCCATATGTACCCCATATGCAAGTACAGCTGAGAAACTGACATGGAAATTTTTAAAAAGGAGAGAAATATCTGAAACTGCCCTGAGAAGGCGATTCAGTCCTTTTAGCTGTGCTTTTCCAAGAGCTGTGAAGACCCCAGAGCTCTCTTACCTCTGTACTTTCTAATTCCCTCCTTGCAGGTAATTAATAACACGGGTGACTGTGATGTGGGTGTAGGGGTGGGAACTTTCCACTTTTTATGCCCTCTCAACAGCGCAGCTGCTATTCAGTGTTTTGGTCCTATGCCCTGAGAACTCCTCTACGGCTGACACGGCACAGGCAGGGGCTGTCTTAGTAATAGCAGGCCACTGCTTTGCCCACATTTGGATGGCTGTGATGGGTCTCAGATAGCACAGGTAGGTCTGTGATGGGTGTCCTATCCCAGCTTCTCCTACAGGCCCTGCACTGTCACGAGTCTAGCGTATCCAACGCTGCCTAATCCATCAATTTACTCTGGCCCGGGAACATACCGCACATTGTTCTGAGGGTTGGGCTTCCATCTCTGCTGATGGGCCATAATGGGCCATAATGGACTCAACTGCGCTGCTGTGATGGGCTGCTGTGCTGATTTAGAAGGTGTCAAGAACCCCCCAGGTGTCCCGTGATCCACAACAGTACATCATCCAGTGTGAAGCTCCAACCCCAGGGGAGGTATGTGGGCATTCCCACCGGAACCTGAGTGAATATAAACCCAATAAATGGTGTGTTCTGTGGGTTTTCCCAAGGCTTCCCCCCCACTTCTCTTTTGGATATCCCCCAGCACCTGATGAATCAGGTCTGTGACCACCGCTTCAATCAAGACTGTGTGGCAACCCAGTCTCATTACAGAGACTACACGTGGTGAGATCTTCACACTCTTGTCCTTTCTTTCTTTTCCCTCCTGCATGTCCTTGGATGATGATGTTGTTGCACATTCATATTGCAATGTTTTCATGTTTTTATATTGCTATAGACAATAGTAACCAAGATGGCTACATACCTGTTTTTTGCAACCAACATGTTCTGTAATAAAGCCTACATGTGTATATTTACAAACACTGATCATCCAGCGTTGTTTCACTCTAATCAACCCCAAGGAATCTATTAACAAGAACTTGGTTACCCTTCAGTGTGTCATAATACCCTGCTGCTCACTGCAAGATGAAATAACTCCCCTTTTTCGTATATACATGTGAAAATACATCTTGAAATTTGAAAAAAATTACATAATCTGTCCACTAGAACAAACATTCCTTGGACTTCTTCCTTTCAGACCTTGAAGCACTCCCAGGATTCACTTTGGTTTCTAAACAAAAATATGATCTTTAATCAGGTAGCATGAGAAATACATAGATCTGGGGGAGAATAAAACCTACATCATTACACTTCTTTGTTGTACTTTTCCCATCATCCTGGAGAACTCTTTGGCATTAGGTGAAGTCCTTGCAAGTATCCAGAATTCTACTTTTGAAACATCTGGCTTGTTCATCACATCTCCAAATCTGACTCAGCCTAAGACATCCTCATACTTGCTGTAAAAGGGGTTCCTCCCTTCATGCCTCCTCTCCCATCATTTCCTAAATTTCACTATACATCCTCCACTGAGCAGATACATCATTCTCATGTGGTGGCTTGCCATGGACTCAAGGACCTTTTGCTCCCCAAAGGCTGCCCTGTGTCAAGGCTTCTCATCCAATGTCCTCCCATGAGATTAGTTGGAGAGGAGATTGGTTCTTGCATGCATTTGAAGAAATGGAGGTTACATTCCCAAAATTAAATATATCAAGCTTGCCAGGAGCATTTAACCTGTGGACAGATTCTATGATGTCATCAAAAAAATTTTTAAAAAATTTGTGAAATGTATGTTAGCATACAGGTCTGCAACTAAAGCAGTCACAGTATTTCCCTGCCCCATGTCCTAGACCCAGATTCCCACCCTTGCTTGCTGCATTCTTGAGCTTCTGCAATTCNTCATCACATCTCCAAATCTGACTCAGCCTAAGACATCCTCATACTTGCTGTAAAAGGGGTTCCTCCCTTCATGCCTCCTCTCCCATCATTTCCTAAATTTCACTATACATCCTCCACTGAGCAGATACATCATTCTCATGTGGTGGCTTGCCATGGACTCAAGGACCTTTTGCTCCCCAAAGGCTGCCCTGTGTCAAGGCTTCTCATCCAATGTCCTCCCATGAGATTAGTTGGAGAGGAGATTGGTTCTTGCATGCATTTGAAGAAATGGAGGTTACATTCCCAAAACTAAATATATCAAGCTTGCCAGGAGCATTTAACCTGTGGACAGATTCTATGATGTCATCAAAAAAATTTTTAAAAAATTTGTGAAATGTATGTTAGCATACAGGTCTGCAACTAAAGCAGTCACAGTATTTCCCTGCCCCATGTCCTAGACCCAGATTCCCACCCTTGCTTGCTGCATTCTTGAGCTTCTACAATTCCTCTGGGAAGTTATTTGGTATTGCTTGTATTTCAGTTGTGTTCAGCACTAGCATCGTGCCAGACACTTTCAAACTAGGCAAATCAGATAAAGCAAGGGCAGACATAAAATTTCTACCTCCCTTTTTATACCAAGGTCAAGAGAAATTATGGGGAGATCTTATTATGCCACTCAAAAGGACCCAAACTGAAGCATGAAAAATTCTTTGTAAGCTGCTCAGGCTCCTGGGTGGCCACAGTGCCTGTGTTTGCCCCAGCAAACATCTGCTTTTTTGAGGTTCTGGTCCTTGTTCCCACATGGACCTGTGGGGTCTGTGGCCCTTTCAACACCATGCACATGAGGAAGCAGGCATCCCCAGACTCCCTGCCACTCCTAACCAGAAAGGATGCCTGCTCCCCCAGTCTCCCATTTCCCAATGCTCTGTGTCAGCAGCACCCAGCTCCCGGCAGCGTCCTTGATGGGGCCACCTCAGAAACAGTTGCTGCCCTTTCCCTCCTCACAAAAGCCACACAGAGCAACAACCACCTGCTGCCTGCTCTCTTCTGCAATGCATTCTAAAACATTTAAAACATCCCTTTTCATGGCCCGTCAGGTCCCCATAATCCCTCCCTGCTTGTTAAATTTTACCAGGAGGATGGAGATGAAGATGTGAGTCGTCTTGGCTTGCTTCTCAGTTAAGAGAAACTGGGGGCTGCTGCTCCCCGTGCTTCTCTGCCCACAGGAAGAGGAGAAGGACTACCAGGGACAGACAAGAAGATCTTTTCTAGGACCAGCTCACTGGGGAGCATCACCCTGTCTCTGCAGTGAGATGGCAAAGAGAAGGAGACAAGAAAGGAATATGCATGGTAGGGAGTCAAGCTGATGAGTGATGGACTTGGTAAGTGGACTGTGGCAGGGAAAGGTACTCTTTTCAGGTTTCTGTATTACCTCCTGCAATATTATGTACTGAAAAAGATAACTTTGATCCTACTTTAACTTTTGGGTTTTACACTTCAGTAGAGCAGACGATGCAGTATATGATTCTCTTACGAAGAGTGAGTTTTCTGCACTGTAATAAATACTACATTGATGGTACCTGGATCACTTTTCTATGGGGAAAACCAGGAAAAATATTCAAAAACCTATGGCAGTATCTTTTCTGTAGCTTTGGGGAGTCAGCCTTGAGCAGAGACACAATTCACTGGAGTATCCTATAGGCTAGAAAAGGTAAGAATTGTTATTTTCCATTAAAATCTTTAGGGCATTTTCTGTAAAAACCCTATAAAGCTATTAGTCTTTGGGAGATCTGAATGACTCAGAGTTTTGTACTACCACTTGAAGTGTTGTTTTAGAAGTACTTCAGCCCTTTAAATGTGTGTCTGCCAGACAATACAGCTGATAAGAATTTGCCATTAATTGGAGGGTAGGGCATGTACCAGACTAAGTAATTTACTTTCAAAGTGCTGTTATTATGGTTGTAGACTGCATTTGGTTGCTTAGAAACCACCCTTATCGATGATTCAAGTTTTCTCCTGATAACGTGGTGAACAGATAGCACCGTTCTTCTTCCCTCAGCAGTCGTCAGGAGGAACTATTTAGTAAAAACCTCTGCAAAAGGCAATATCCCTCCATGGACAGGCAATGGCATAGCTGGCGTGTTGGTTTTGGCCGATTCGATCCTTATTCCAAAGGATCAAATAAGATTTTTAGAGAACAGAATTTGGCAACAAAATGTTTAGAGACCTATTGTTCAGCTGGGGGAAGAGGGAGAAAAAAACTTGCTCATCAAGTGGAAAGATTTATCTGACAAACAGCATATCTAACAAGCAAAAAATACTGATAAAAAGGTCTCTGTAATGTTTTATTAAAACCACAGACACATTACCAGTGTGGACTTTTAGGCTGGAACTCATTAGTAAATGAATTCTATCTGTGACAGCCTTGTCAAACCCAAGCTTTACTGATTACATTTGGCTTTCAGGCAGTAATCCCCAGGGAAAATTATTTATTTCAGCACTCGATGAGTTACTTCATCGCCGACAGTGATAATGACATTATCTTGACTTAGGTTAGCATTTATAGGCCTCTTGGAAGGACTGAGTGCTCAAGGGGGATTTGAATGAAGACAGGTGGGAAGTCAAGCATGATGGTGCACGAATTGTTAGAAATGTTTGGAAAGCGCAGCCCACCTGTAATAGCAAAGGGATTCACCAAAGTGGGCTGAAGCAGGGAATGCTAAGAGGACACGACCCCCAGGTCAGGCAGCAAGGCCACACTGGAGAGGGACTTCAGGCTGCCTGCCTCCCTCATCCAGCCCAGTGCCCTGCTGCCTTGGACTCCTGTCATCTCACAGCTGAACCTGGAGCTGCAGCAGGGAATGGAACCCCTCCCACTGCAAGGTTTCCCACATGTAATGAGAAAATGAAGCTGAATGGCTGATGACCAGCGGGTAATGATGTGCAAAATCAGAAAAGTGACAGACGGGCAGAGCTGAGTTGGCAGGCCATGAGTAGAAACAGGCTGTTAATGGATCAAGCCAATATCAAAGTGCTTTCTTAGCAGTCAAAGGAGAGAGAAAGATAAGAGAGACGATCACAGGAGCAGCAGCTCTGACTCCTCTTTAGACAATCCTTTTTTCCTTCCACTGTCCTTGGGTCAACAGAGCTACATTGGGATCCTTAAGATCAAGGTAACACCTCCTTGAACTCCAGGCATTAATTCTACCAAAGGAACTAAGTTTTACCTTTACACATCCACCCTGGCAATTCATACGATACAGATCTGTTGGCCCAAAATACCTGTCTTAACTAGCCAGACATGGAATAGGAGCTCCAGGAGAAATCAGAGCTCTCTCTGAGATATGGCTGATCTAGGTACCACAGGTGAGCTTGCACCACAAGATCCCAAGTTTTGCCAGTTTGAGCTATGAAGATATTTTCTGAAATGCTGGGACAAAACCTGAGCCCCGGAACCAAGGCTGTCCCAGCAACAGCTGTTTGAAAACCCCTTCCTTTTGGAAATCTTTTCCAGTTTAGAGGACGTCAAACAGGGATCTGCAGAGACTTGACAGCCTTTTAGCGTATCTGAAGGGTGCCTGTTAAGGCACACACCACACTGGGTGTGCCAGGGATATGAAATCAAAGCAGTAACACATTTGAGGACTGATGAATTCATAACCTCTAAGAGAACATCACATCACCATTCTCCTGATCTGTCTGTATGGAAACTTACTCTGTGGCAGGAGCATCTGCAGGCCTTGTGCAAATTCAGGAGAAGGTTTTATGTCTGCTGAAATTGTTCTGTCAATTTTCACTGGAGAATATGTCTCTCAAAGTGCAATGAGCATATACCAAGTCATAGTGATCCAGTATTGCCCCAGCTGTAACAATGAAAGAGCAGCTTATCTTTCCCAGTAATTAACTCTACTCTGAGAAGACATAGGTGAGTAATTGCAAGAATAAAGGCCATTACATCTCCAAGAAATGGAATTTGATCTGCTTTTTTTATTTTTTTCAGCTGGACCACAAAGTTGTTTCTGCTGCAAATCAGAAGTGTGATATGATTAAACAGCAAATCTACTATTACTGCTTTTAAAGCAATACTAACTTTTAATATCCTAAGCAAGTAAGCTTGAGATAGAAGCTGCAAAATTCAATTACAATTTCTGGAACTGAGTCTAAGCCATAGTGAGCAATTGGCTTGACTTCAGAAAAACTTTCTTATTTAGGGAAAAAGGGGCTGGATGTTAGGCTAGTGCATAGTCCTGAGATGCTGCTTCAAAACAAAAAATCCGCATATTAAGTCTTTCACCCAGTATCATACATATTGTCAAGGGAAAGGAGGGGACTTCAATTTGCTAAATGACCTGGTTATCGTAAATTGCCATGAAACCTTCTCTCAAGGAGTTTGTCAGTAAAGAGGAGCTCTGCAGAACCTGCAGAAGGAGAAGAAAAAGCAAAGAGATGTTTCCTCCAGCACATCTGATTCTAACTGGTATTGAGGACACTCCACCAGCAAAACCCTGAGGGGCACCACCTCCTAAATTCCCAGGAAAACAGCCTAGAGAACAGCTGAGCTTATAAAGCACTTGAAACTGCTGTGTGCAACTTAAAATAAAAACTATAAGGCTAAATGAAGTGAATTGTTTACCCATAAGCCTAAATTAACAAATAATGCAGAGGATAATACTTTTCACCATGTAGCCATATTAATTTCTATACACAACAGTGTATTTTGAAAGCAACATGTTTCAGAGCCACCAACAATACGTGGCCGCTGTGCTATTTCAAATGGCCTGTCTGTGCTGAGGACAATGCAAAATATGATTTTATTAATCTTTCATTCTAATTTCATGGCACTCAGCAGTGTTTGTGACTGTGCACAATGGCAGGCACCAATCCAGAGCCTGTACTGGCACAGGCTGGGTTTGTTCCACTGACCCCAGCAGAGCCATGCTGATTTACACCAGCTGAAATCTGGCCCATGATTTCTGCCTCGGAAGGATTAAACTTAATTAGTTCTTTATGTTTGACCCACAGCGTGGGGATATCCCAGCATCACAGACCTGAGGCTGTCCATCTCTGCCCTCAGCTGTAGCAAACATCCCCATTCAAGCCAACCTCATGACAGCTGCCTGGCAAGAAGCAGAAACTCTGCTGGGGCACCAGGCCCACTGACTGGTTGGGGTGGCCATGAGGAGTCACACAACAGGTTTTTGGAGATGGGAGGGCTCCATGGGGGTCCCAATTCCTGCCCTGACAGAGGCAGCTTTCAAGACCAGCCCTACAGGACAGCGGGCCCTGAAAACCAGCTCCTGAGACTTTCTCCACAAGGAAGAGAGGTTTGGCCCTTCCAAGGGATCCTCCTCATGCTTGGTCTGGATGTGCTTTTGGTCTGGTGGTGCTGGAGAAAGGTGAGTGTGGGGTCCTTGTCTGCCTCTCTCCATCACATCGCCCTCCTGCTGGCTGACTCTGCCTCCTTGTTTTTCTACTGCTAAATTACCCTTCTTGAAAACTAATATGGAGTGGGCAGGCTCACACAACTGCCAGCTTTGCAGTATGCTCTGAAAGTTTCCAAATCCCTGACCAACAGGGAAGCAGAGAGCACTTTGCAGGGGACAATTTAGCACCCAGGTCCTGCCACCCACACAGTGCCCCTGCTGCTTTGACCAAGACACTCAATGCAGACCCTCTGAGGATATCAGAAGACAAATAATTTGGGATTTTAGAGGTTAAAACACGAGCACCTTAGCTCGTCTTGCTGTGCCAGAACCCAGCAGCGGTCTGCCCGGTTCCCAGCACGATCCCTCACCCATGGGAACCACTGGTGGATGAGGACACATTGCCACACTGTGCTGTGCTCACTGCAGCTTGACAAATGCTTACAGGGAGCAGCTTACACAGAACCCATTGTAATGATCATGCCTTGGGGCTGTGTCCTTTCTTTCCAAGCAGAAGGAGCTGAAAGCATGTATGGAAACTATTTCTCACTGGGCACAATGATGCAGAGAAATCCAAAGGCCTTTTTTCCCTGTGCTTCTCAGCCTGTACACCCTCACTCACACTCCTCTCAGCCCTCTGGTTTATGAATCATAGAATCATTAAGGTTGGAGGAGATGTCTGAGGTCATCGAATCCAACCATTAACCAGCACCACTGTGCTCAATATGCAACTATTATGCATAGGACAGCTTAGGGCACCTGCTGCTGAGCAATTTGCAGTTGAGGGATTATTTTCTGGTCCTCAGCTGAACAGGTTCCCTGGTGATGGGACTACAGAGTGAACAGGAAGAATAATAAATGCAGAACTCATGGCGTTCACCCCTCACAACCCAGGATGAGGCAGCCCACGAGGGAAATCCTAACTCTGACAAAGTCATTGGTCACCTGCTCCTACTGCATTAGGATTTTGCCTCTTTTGGTTTTTTTCCCTGTATGGAACTGAGCAATCTGTTATGCCAGGAATGGTGGCTGGGTTTGTATTGCAAAACATAGCTAGGAAATTCACAATACCTGCCTTCCACGTAGGCACAAACGGCTTCAGTATAATCATGTAAAAATCTCCTGCTGCTAAGCTGTACCTACATGGAATTGATTTCACAGTGTCCCTTCACTTGAAGACTTGCTGAAATGCAGCTGTTAACCCTAAGGTATATCTCCTTGCAGAACTGAGGAGTATACACTGCTTCAGTAGTTTTGTCATTTCATCTGGGAAAGATCAAGTCTGGAAACTTTTTTTTCCTCTGTTCTCTTTAACTTGGTAATTACACTGTCTGTGAGAAAACAGAGCAGAAAGGAAATTGCTTCTAAAGGACATGGTAATAAACGTGTCACGTATATCACTTAGCTGGGTTGTGTTTATTATTAACTCAGAATGGAAGAAGGCTCGAGCTGCGGCGCGGGAGCATGATGGACTGGTTCTCCCAAGAGTGCCATTCCAGACTGCACTGATTATCCCACATTTGCACCAAGGGGACCCAGCCCATGCTGTGCACCTCATTAGCTGAGCGAGGGACCTGGGAATCCCATTTCTGCATGCATTTCTCCACAGTTCAGCAGCAGAGAATTCCCTAACATTTCCCTCTTTGATAATTTCCACTGATTGAGGATATGAATAATTTTAATTAAACCAATATGTACTGAGGATAACTCCTCTGACTTCACACTAATGCCAGCCAACAGACATGAAAATCCTCTGTGGGGAGCTGTGGGGACTCCTTCTTGGGAGCTGTCAGCTTGATGAACTTCTGCTCTGAGGTTCATCTGTAGAGATGAACCTAAAGATGTTGGCTTGATGGTGAATCTCAGGCAGGACTCACAGGGTAGCAAATGCAAACGCTCATAAATTTGACTGTAACCAAGATTTCCCCTTTATGTCTTAAAAATGTATGTATTCAGGATAGGTATGCTATGCTACAGCTTTAGATCAATCCCAAGCTGTAAAATAGAGATAAATGTGTTAAACAAGTAGCCACTTTACTTGTGTTTCCCACTACTTTGCATAAATGAAATGGCAAAAAGCAGCTTGGATGTGTAGTTGAATCTGGTCAAAGGTTGCCCAGAATTTTCTGTTGGAATATATATGTTCCTGTATAGACAGACCATGGATGGGCAACCAAGTAGCAGGGCTTTTGGGTAACGCTGGAGCTAGAGAATTGTATTGTGGGCATCTTTAGTTTTTAGCAAAACCTGAAGTAGCCCTGCTTAGAGGCATGAAAGTCAGGCAGCTGCACCAGGGCATGCAAAGCAGACACCCCAGGGCTTTGAAAATGGGAGGAGCCATCCCAAGGTGCTGAAATATCATTCAGATTTAGGGAGGACTTTCAGGTCAGCTGGGTTTGGGTCACTTCAGGGGGGTGAGTGCAGGACCAATGCTAGGTCAGGAAACATGCTCTGATGGGGGCTGGGTCACAGTGACAATCAGATCAAACAGGCACAGTTTAGTCTCTGTGGCTAGTCCAGGGGCAAACACTAGACACCACCAAAAAAAAAAACAAACAAACCACCAAAAAAAAAAAACCCACAAAACCCCCACATATATCTATAGCTCCTCCCTGGTCACATGAAGTACGTCTCTCAGGGCACATATTTTGAAAGCTGTGTATTGGCCTTTTTTTTCCCCAGGAAATTACAAAGGTGGCATCCATTCACAAAATCTCTTTCTGCCTGATTTAAGTTAATAAGCTCCACCAAGACAGCAATTATTGTCCTGTTTGGCTGCTGCCTGTATCCATTATGCGTGTGTATATTATTGTTATTTATCAGCAATCTCCTTGGAGCTGTACAGTGACCCAGGATTATGACATTCACTGCTCCCAGAGCTCGCTATACCAATTACAAACAAATGATCAGCAACAACCAGAACTACAGAGCCTCTGACACAAGTCAGCCAACTTTTGAGCTGTGGTTGTAGATTCAAAGAATCAAACTGTGGCTTGTCAGATAATCAGGACTTGAGTTTTTATATGACCCATCAGAAAAAGCCAGTAGAGTACATTTGATGCACATCCTTTGAGGATGGTAGGACTTTTTCCTTCTTTGGTTGGTTTTTTTTTTCCCCACACATGGCATTGGTTTTAAAGCATTTAAGTGGTGATTACCCCTTATTTTCCTACTATATTGGCAACAACGAATTGTGGAGATAAACAGAATATATGCAATGGTTAAAAAAAATAAAAGCATATTTCTGAGCTAAGAAAATGAACTGTGGAGCAAAGACCACAGCGCAATTACACAAGCTTATTCACTGATAGAAGTAAGTGCTGTGGCAGGCAATTATTTCCAGATTCTACTATGCAAGAAAGGCAAACTGTTTGCTGGAGAGCATTCATGAGGGTCAGATGATGGAGGGAAAGGCCAGGAAGACAAGAAGGAAAGCTTTCACATCCCTTTTTCAAGCTGTCACATGAAAGAAATGCCTGTAGTAACATTCAGTGAATGTGAACAGGGGGATGTTTGCAAACTGCCAAAACGTCCCTCAATGGGGCAGAGAAAGGAGGGAGAAGAAAACGATCATGAAATAAAACAATAAGAGGATTGTCACCATTTTGTGTTATTTTTGTCATCTGGAGCTGTGGGAAGAGAAACAAGCCATGCCTACCCAGTGTGTTCCACTCTGGTGCTGCTGCAGCTACTGACAGCCACAGACTCCTCAGGTGCTGCTGCTGAAGGACATCCCAGTGACTGCTGGTGATACACCTTGAGTGCTTGAAGGCAACAAGGAGAAATGGAGAGAGCAGGGTTAACAAAGGTCTTAGACCTGACTCACCACCACAGAAGGTAAACAGGAGTGTTAAAAACATGTGCCCTGAGCCCCGTCCCAGCTGCAAAATCACCTGGGCTTGTTCAGAAACCACACTGGTCCTGGTAGCACGTGTGCATACACCAAATTAACCACATGTTCTTACAGACTTCTGCTGAGCTGAGACTGTTCTATTTGCTGTTCAGCCCTGAGTTAGTGGCTGCAGGACCCCCAGATGACAGCATCTGCCCTGGATGATGGGCAGAGACCAGCCCCTTGGAGGATCTGGAGTTGTTGCCCTGCATTGACTGCAGGGGGGACCCAAAACACATCCTTTTCTACCAAAGACACCAGGGTAGTGGGGTGGCTCTGGACCTGCTGGCACATATACCACCATCACAAGGCCCGGGCAAGCTGGGACCAGCGCACCACTCCTGGTGGGCACAACAGCTCCATCAGCCCAGGAAGCTGCTCGGGATTAAATGAGGCTGCAGAGAAAGATCCTCAGGAAATGCAGCCACTCAGGCATAAGAAAGCGGGTCCGGCTATCTACAAATAATGGGCTGAAAAACAGGAAACGGGGGTCAGGAGAAGACAGCCAGTTCTCATATGGCAGCGTGATAGCAGTGACCTTGCATAGGGGTCTGGATCTGTGCAGTGACCTCGGCTGCTCAGCCCTTCGTAAACGGCCTGGAAAAGGGGTGAGGAGGGAGGGGAGAGAGTTGGCCACTGATAAGGAGCTGTCTGAGGACAAGGACAGGCTGTGAGAACTGCAGACAGGGAGGGGTCAAAGGGCAGACGAAATTCAGCACATACAACTGCAAAACTAGATAATTTGAGGTGGAAAAAAAGCTCCTGGACTCACATGGGCTCTGCACAGACCTCTGCTGGTCCAGAGCTGGGTCCTGTGTTTAGTCTCCACCAAAGCACAAGCTCAGCCCTCAGCAGCAGTCAAGAAAGCAGGTCAAGCACTAGGAATCTGCAGGAAGTGAACAAAGATCTCAGAGCCTGGCAGGGGAAGCATTACAAATCCTGTCCTCTCTCCTCCCAAAACAGCTGGCCACATCTGGAGATGGATACTGGCCTGGATGTGAAGCCAGTCTAACCCACACCACCTGGCCTTCTCCATCAGCCAGGCTGCCACCTCAGAGCGCAGCCAGGGTGGGAGGTCTCTGCACTGCACGGTGTCACGGACACAGCCTCTCTCTCTCCACACCCAGTAAAATGAGAAGGCGTGCAAATAATATGAAAAGGAGGCCGCTACGCCTTCCTACAAGGATAGCTCTGTCCCAATCAATAACTGATTTTTTTTCCCAGCCCTTAACAATGGCATATGAAATGTCAATACCCAAAGCAAACACCAGAATACCAGCCTTGGGAAGGTCCATCACATTCCTTGTTTGCCAGCCAAAAGCTGGCCTAAAAAGCATGTAGCAATAGGTTTATTGCTTTTCGGTTGCCAGTAACAATCTACATTAGTCACAGCAGAAGTCACCTGGCCATGGAGCTATGCCATGGGGCACCCTCTCTCTCCTGCCACACTTTAGTCATACTTTCACAATACAGATCTTGTTGCAGGGCTATTGCAAGCAGCTGGACAGTTTGCCATGTGTTTTCTTGCTACAGCTTGAAATAATTCCTGGGGACGTGTTATATCCTGAAAGCTGAGACAGCCCCAGACCAAAGCAGCCAGTGAGCCGGCTGCACTCCCATTTCAGGAACCGGTTTGTGTGTCACAAGCAGGCAATTTACACCAAAACACTCAAGATTGTGCTCACATGGGCTTGAAATAAGTAGTGCTTGTCACAAGAGGAAAGGGGCTTTTGCTTTCATCTTAGATGGCAATCTTGCTTCTTCTCCCAAGGTCAGGAAGTGACACCTCGGGGTTGGTAGCACACTGTACCAAGCTGTCAGCAGACTCTATGGCTCAGGGACAGTAAGGAATGGGGCAGCTGGGAGAGCTGGTGGGGAACACACAAGGAGGGTGCAAGGGACAGGCATGGAACCATAGTGGGACAAGCATTGGAGACCACTGGGGACATGCAGGGGGTTTGGTGGGATGTGTGAAAGGCATGGGAAGCATGTGTGGCACACGGAGACACTTAAGAAGGTGCAAAGGGACAGGTGGGATACAGGGGAGGTGCATGTGGGGGCACAGGAGACCCATGGGCATGTGGTGAGGCACACGGGAGCATGGCAGGACATGTAGGAAAACATGGAAGGACAGGTGTGGGAGGACAGCAGGACACACATGGAGAAGCAGTGAGAGATGGGGACACATGGGAGAGCATGTGGAAACATGGGGGAGATGTAGGGGTTTGGGGCCAGGCATGGCATGACACAGGTGGCAGGAGGAATGGGGGTCACAGAGTGGGGACACACTGGGGATCGAGGGGACTCACAAGGCTTCTCTAGGAAAGTGTCCTCACCTCCCATGGCGCCCCCCCATGTGTCCCAGTGCCACAGCCTGTGGTGGGCAAGGGGACTCGGAGATGTGCACACTTTGAGGAACAAGCACCAGCAGCCCCTTCTGCACCAGCCCTCCATAGAAAAGGTGGGTGTGACAGAATTATACCCCAAAACCATAGATAACACATATATATGTAATTATTTACATATATGTACTTACAATTAATTTATATATATATATATATATGAAATAAGAAAGCAGTGGTGGCCAAACAGTGAATCTGGAAGGCAAGTGTGAAGCACAGTGAAACCCCCACCCACCAGAGAGCAAAGATAGCCCAGCCCTGGTAAGGCGATGCTCAGGTGGTCTGGGGGTGGTGGGGGCATTAGGGGGGCTCTCTGAAGGTCACTCAAGCATGCTCCCCTGTGGCCTGGAGAAGGCAGGGCTTCTTTTTCCCAGACACCCTTTTTAAAAGGGAGGAAAACCTCCTGCCTGTTCATTGCAAAGCGTATCTGTGACCCAGTGAAGCCAGTAGGAAGCGTCAGACCACGCCCTGCAAAAGAAGCAAACCCCTGTGAATGTGTACATCTGTATCTACAGACAGACGGCTCGGGGAATGGAGGCTTCCTGGCTGAAGGGATCCAAAATCTCCCCTGTGGCCACAGCGGTTGTGCCCAGGCTCAGGCTCTGGCCCTGCTCCATGGGCTGAGAGCCCATCCAGCCACAAAGGCCCACCAGCTCACCAACACTGGGCTGCAGAGGCTGGCAATAGCCAAAAGCTGGCTTATGAAGGAGGGCTTTTAATTCCAGCCTAGTGTGCCTTGACTCAAAACTCATCTCCAGTTCTTCCTGGATTTATATCCACCGAGGAAGGGAGATATGTGGAAAGTGCACAGATGTACTCCTTTCCCTTCCCTCTATCCCAGCGGTGAAATTTTCCCCAGGAAGGGAGGAAAGGAGATTTTCTGGTGTCCCAAGGGGGTGGAGGGAGACCCACAGTCAGAATTTTTGTGTGGCCAGGCAGAATGACCCACTACACCATGGTAAGTGGGATTCTTCCTCAGATGTGTTTAGCCACAATCCAGCTTTACTATTAAATCATCCTCACATCTCTGAAGATAAACTTTAAAATAAGTATATTACAGCTCTTAGCGTTCTCCAGTCCTTAGGAAAAACTGGTTGATTTGCTTTTCTTACAAAAAAATGCAACTCTAAATCAACTATTACAAGCTAATTTAACCCACAGCATTCCTACCGCCTGGCACCTTACTGATAACACAGCGTGAGGGGTTGGGTGGATTTGTTTTTCTCGTGTTTACTTTAAATCAAGTCAGTCTGTTTTTCGCTTCTGCTGCTTGTTGATATGTGAGGCAACATTTTTGCTCCAAGTGCCCATGACTAACAGCAGGAGCTACCACTTACAGCATAAACAACCTGGGATTCTCCACTGCTGCCCCCATGTCTCCTCCGCCCACAGCCCCATGCAGCTCCAAGTCCCACCCCTTGGGGTTCAGCTGATGTTCCTGCTGAGTTGCCTTGTGCTGGTTAGTGGGACTTTGCACTCCCTGCACCAAAATTGTGTTTGAAGCTCAATTTCCATGCTTGGCATCAAGCAGACACATTGTCCCTCCCTCAGTGGGAGGGGAACCAGTGTGGGTGACACTCCTCAGGTTGACTGCTCTGAACCCCCTTCCCTGCTCAGCAGCATCCTTGGGGAGGGGGTGACTTTGGCAGCTGCCAGCTGGGACCTGCCCCAGGACCTGCCTCCCTGGGGTACCCAGGGCAGGGGGAGAGGAAACAGAGGCTCTTAAAAGGCACCAATGAGGCTGAAATTAAAAATGGCAAGGAAAAGGAAGAAGAAAGGGAAGGCAAAGTAGAAATTCAGATACTCTCTGGAGCTGGGGGAAGGAGTCAGTCTCTTAGCCAGCCTTCACTCTGCTGCTGTTAAGCTCTAGCCACTGAACGAGTCCAATTAGTAATTATCAGTATATGCCAGCTGTTATTTCAGTCCTGGTAACATCTGCATTTAGAGAACATCTGTTTTTCCTGTGAAGCTGCAAGTGCTATAGTTAACATAGTGGTATTTAATCTTTTTGGGTTTTTTTTTTCTTTTTTTAATCTTCAACCTGTTCTGTACTGCAGTGCTAGCAGTAGACATGAAAACGAAACTTAGCAGTTTAAAATTACAATAAATTACTGAACTTCTCCTTTCCACGTTTTTCCCCAGCCTCAGAGCCCTGCCTCTTGCTGCTTCATTGTACTCACTCAAAATAAACCCAATAGAAGTTGCAACATCTTAGCACACTTCACATAAGGCTATTCCTGGCACATGCTGAAAAGCATCTATTTTAATGGGACTTGAGGGGGGTGGGTGAACCATTTAGCCGGTTGTTGGGAGGAGGTGCCTGTATCAATAGCAACTGAAGCATCTCTACAAGAGAAAAAAAAGAAACCTCCTGAGAGATAGATGCTATTGAGTTGTTGAGGCTTTCAGATCTCAGGGCATCTTCTATTTTATTTATAGCTCCTCTGTGACTAAATATTATTTTTCAATTACTATATTGTGTTTTTTTCAGTTGAGCTTCTTATCCTTTCTTCGAAGAAATGCAACCACATAGTAAACTGTTTTTGAGGAGTGTTTGCTGTTTGAGGTTACCAGATGAAACCACAGAGTTCCTTATCTTGTCTTTCTGCATCTGTTTTTACATGAGCTAGCAGAGCAAAAGAGCAAAGCAGTAACAACTGAAAACTTCTTTTTCCCCTCTCCCCACCCATATTTTTGAAGCCACAGGAGAAGTCCCCTGTAGGATCCAGCTTCCGGCTCCCTTTGGGTTTTTTGTCTGCAGACCAGGTATGAACATGCTTCTGAAGGGTGGGCAGCAAGGGAAAGCAGGAGGTGGAAAGCAGTCACCAGCCTGGCATGGTTTCCCCTGAAACTTGTTTGTGCCTTAGGAAACAGCTCTGGAAATAGCAAGAGTTTGTTTTGCTACCTTTCCTCCCCAAACTTTCAGCGTTCAATATTTAATGGCTACTAAGTCTTGATACAAAACATGTCTGGACATGAAAGCTGGTGGGAGTTAAGCTCGGTACTTGGGATCTTGGGCAGCAGTGCAGGGGCTTCGGTGGGCTGTTCTCCTGAAGGCTGTTATCTGGTGCTGGGAGGGCAGCGACTGTCACTGCTGCCATCTGGAACAGCTTGAATCACTCTCAAGGGAAGACTTTTGGGTGAGCCCCGGTGACAAAATCTGCTCCTGTATTTATAGTTATAGGTTACGAGCTCATTAGAGACTTCTAACAGGGATGAACAGGGCCACCTTTTCAGGCAGGGACGTGGGGTTCGGGGGGCTGGAGCATCGGGTCCCTGAGCTGTGCTGTGCTCTGCTGGTACCTAGAGGCCTTTCCAACTCAAGCTTCCACAAACCTTGAATTGCTTTCAAAGGCATGTTTTCCATGTTCCAGTGATCACACTGGATGTATTCCAACATAACGTTTCTATACAAGTGTGCTGGTACAAATCACTGTGTAAGGCTATCTCCTTGCAAGGGTTCAGCAAAGTCTGGCCAAGCTGGGTTTGATGCTTAGTCCTGAGCTTTAAGAACAGCCATACTCGGACTGTTGTGGCCCTTTGATCCTGTGACATTTAACTAAGAGGGAAATTATTTTAAAAAACCCACATTATAAACAGCTTCATAGACATATGTCTTAAGTTATCATTATCTCCAAACTATTGCTCCACGTCACAACGAGGTGCCCAGCCACTTCAAGGATCCTTAGGCACACAGCACAAAGCTGCCTCCTGTGCCCTCTCCTCGCATGTTCATCATGCTGAACCAGCCCTGTAGGAAAACAAAGTCTGCCCCAGAGCACCTGGAGTGCTGGGATGCCAAAGAGGAGGAGGAGGCAGTGGAGGAAGCAGTCAGCGCAGGAGCTCAAGCATGTTCTAACTGAGACCAAATCAACAGCACACATCTGACTAGGTAGCCTCCTTTCCTAAGATCATGGCTGGATTTGGAAGACAACACAGTTTTTCTAGCAGTAAATGACCTCCTCAATCAACAGATTGATTTCTGGGCAAAAACATTTGTAGTATCGAACTCTGAGGGACGTTCATTATTTGCGCACAGCCTCCAGCAAATCACATGGAAATTTTGCTTGAGAAACAGAATTAGTGTCATTATCTAGAGACCCATCTTGAAAACACAGCACTGATAATGACATAGGTTTAGTGCTATCTCTTGGAAACTCCAACTTTCTTCTTGAATAAGATGGCTAGAGGAGCCAGGTTGAGACAAACATTTCCTGCTGGCAGAAGCCATTTCTGAATCACTTGTCCAGCTCCAAGTAAGTCCAGGAAGCTTCACCCCAGTGGGTGACTTCTGACTGCTTAGCCCTATCTCAAAGTCTAACCTGAGCCCTGCTCCTCCTTCAGCTTCAAGCTATTGCTCCTCACCTGCCACCTTCAAGAGCAGAGCAACAGCTTGCTTTTGTTTCTGTTGGTATGTGTCACTGAAAGCTATTTCCCATCCTTGTCCTGCTCACTTCTTCCCAGGGAGGACCCTAAGGGATCCCAGAGGTTATATGCACAGGCCTGTAGCTTTTATGTATTAGAGCTGGTTCTTATGGGCCTTTTCTAAATACCAAAGGTGAAAAACACACACTCCATCTCAGGATGGCTGCCACATATTCATTAACCTCATGGCTTTTACCCATAAACCCCTTTTCACAGAATGATAGCATGGTTTGGGTTGGAAGGGCCTTTTAAAGATCACCTCATTCCAACCTCCTTACCATGGGCAGAGACACCTTTCACTGGATCAGGTTGCTCAGAGCCCCATCCAACTGGACCTTGAACATTTCCAGGGACGGGGCATCCACAGTTTCTCTGAGCAGCCTGTGCTAGTGCCTCACCACCCTCACAGAAAATAATTTCTTCCTAATACCTAAAATAAACCCATCCTCTTTCAGTTTAAAGCCTTTGCCCCTTGTCCTATCACTACATATCCTTCTAAAAAATTCCTCTCCAACTTTCTTGTGGCTTTCTTTTCCTATGGGACCAGCCATCAGTTCTCTTCTCGGTGCTTTTTCCACAACACCACAGCATTTCACCTAACATCCTCTTTGCTGGTAACTGCTCCCTGTCCCACCCCCCTAGCGTTGGGTTCACAGCCCCAGGGTCCCATCCGGCAGGGGTTTGTTACGCCCAGCCCCAAAAGGTGAGGGTAACCCAGGTTCTTGTTAATAGATCCCTTGGGGTGGAATAGAGCGAAAGGACATTGGATGATCAGTGTTTGTAAAAGATAGATAGATAGATAGATAGATAGATAGATAGATAGATAGATAGATAGATAGATAGATAGATAGATGCATAGGATTTATTTTAAAGTAATTCAGTTGCAATGGAAAGCAGGTATGTTGCCGTTTTGGTTACTGTTATCTACAGTAATACCGTAATATGAAAGTACAGTAATACAGTAATATGAAAGCATCAAAATATCACTCAGTAAAGAAAATGTGTAAGGGAGAAGAAAGAAAGAGACAGAAAAGGTAAGAGTAGAAACATATCACCACCCACGGATCTCACGGCAAGACTTGATTGTTGCAATTCAGTGTCCCCGGGTCAAAGCGACGGTCGCAGTCTTGATCTGTTAGGGGTGGGGAACAAAGCCCGTAAAACACCAAGTCTGATGGTTTCAATACACTCAGGCTTGGTGGGAAGGCCCAGGTACCTGCCCTGGTGGAGAGCTTTCAGTCCTCTGGTGGAAGGCCTCAGAAATGAGTCTGAGGGCACTCTGGGGATCTTTGATGGTTGGTGACACCTTCTAAGACGTGACAGCTGCCCCTCACATCAGCGCAGTTGAGCCGGGAATGCCCCATCAGGAGGGATGAATCCCTCAGGACCTTTCCCAGGAGGAAGTGTGGGGGAGTTTAAAATGGAGTGACTTATGTAAGGGAGGACAATTGGCATGATGAAAAGCACCATCCCACCTCACAGGATCTGCCTCTTATCGGCCTCAAAGCCTGCCTGTAGCCTCTGGTGGTGATGGTTCACCCCCTCTGGCTTATGCAGACAGAGGTTTGCCATTACACACCCAAAACCTCGCCTCCTCCCCCTCGGGGGCGCAAAGCACCTTGCAGCCTCCACAAATGGGCCATTGTTTTGAGCCATTAACCATTAACATTTCAGTCTGTGGCAGGGCTGGTTGATTGCAGGACGTGATGGTATTGCCTTCCCACCAGACACGAGTGGTAACCTTCCCCCGTGGACACTCTTGACGCACCCTGTCACACCTGAAAGGCCTCTTCTTCATAACTACTTCATCTCCTACACTGAGTGGCTTCTCTCTTTACTGTTTTTGTGTGTGTTTGTGCTCCCCCTGATTCACCCGTTGCAGGAGGGGAGGGATTGACAGGTCTTGCAGGAGGCAGACCAAGCAGCCAGTGCTCACTCTTCTCCCTGCTTC
Organism: Nicator chloris; assembly: GCA_013400495.1. Taxonomy (NCBI): domain Eukaryota; kingdom Metazoa; phylum Chordata; class Aves; order Passeriformes; family Pycnonotidae; genus Nicator; species Nicator chloris. The sequence goes on along the minus strand of WAAE01017496.1, from coordinate 30,985 downwards.
ACCCTGAGTGCTTGGGGGCAGAGCTGACACAATTGCTTTTGCCAGTCCCGGGGCACATTTCCCCATCTAGCCCCATCCACATCCCTGCTGTGCCTCTCCAAGGGCACCCAAACTCCGGTGCTGGACGTAGGCCCACATGCAGAGGTGAGCTTAGGGCTCTGGCCTTGCCAGAGGTAGAAAGCATCCCTCCACGTGTCTTCTTTGCCTTGACCCATTTTGCTCTCTTTCTCTGCTTCACTTCCTGTGACAAATTTGCTGTGCCGGGTCTGTGGAAAGCAGCTGGAAGAGTTTCATGCCGGCACTGTTTTTCTCCTTTACACCACTTGGCAGGCTTGGATCCATTCAAATCTCCCTTTCTTTTCTTTATTTTTTCATCTTTTCAGTGCAGCTTCCTACAATTTCAGCTTTTTGGCTGACTCGAGGCCTGAAATCTGTCTTTCCTCTTCCCTGTGCTTCCTCCTGCAGTAACCCTTCATGTGCCATGGCCTTGCTTTCCACAGGCATGTGGAGGTCTGGTATTCATACCAGAGTGGAAAGCTGCTGGCACCCAACAGAGCCACACAGAAGGAATCTCAGGGCGAAAAGTTTTCAGGACACACTGCAAGCTGTGCTGGCTCCATCCTGCAGACAGGTAAGGCAGGTAGATGCCCAGCGCTTAGGACTGCAGGCTCAGGCAGGCCTTTGGGGACAGTCAGGAAGCAGAGCCATTCCATGTCACAGCTGCCTCTCCTGACAACACAGCTCTGCTTAGGGCTTGGACACACCCAGTTTTGATGGCACAAATGCAAACACATTTCTGGCCATCTCGTGTCTTCTGAGGACTTGCCACAGTCTGATGCAGGAAGGCCAGCAGTCAGCTGCTCTTCCATTTGGCAGATGCCTGTGCAGCTGGAAGCCTGTGGTAGGACACAAGTGGGATGTCCCAGCACCAGCCAGCCATGCTGCTGGCAGCTGCAAGCTCAGCTGTCGCACTACGGTTGCACTAGAGGATCTTTTCCAACCTAAATGATCCTATGATCAGCAGTGGTGTTCACATTATTGGATAACGGTTAAAGCAGGGCAGGATGAGCTAACAGAGGGGAATGGGAACCCTCACTGGGCTTCTACCAACCTCCCTAAACAAGGACCTGCAACACAAAAGAACATTTTTGTTTTATACTGATTTTAACCATATTGGTAAGCCAGCCTGAAGCTGGTGTGATTTCACTCTGCTCTTGCCAGGGAGCATTTGTGTGATGACTGTGTGTGTTTATTTCTGGGTGCTGTTCACTGTGTGCACACTATCATATGATTCTGTTTGATGCTATAGGAATAATAATAACAATAATTAATAATAATAATTCATAACAACAACAACAACAATAATAAAATTATTATTGTTATATGCTGACATGTATGCTGTGATGCTGGCACCCAGTTCCCAAAGAGCTGGAGTCAGACGTGGAGCTCAGCACACTGTTTCCTGGAACAAATCCCCAAGTACCAGAGATAACTGTCTCAAGTTTATGCTCCAGATTGGGCAGCCCTTTTGGGTTTTATTTTTGTTTAAGAAACATATTTGCCAAGAATAGACATATTTGCTGATCTGGAATTTTTCTTGGAGATTAAACGAGCCAATGGCAACAACACAGGAGTCATCCTTGTCATATGGGTCAAGCTCATCTCTCTTTTTAAACAAGTTAGGCATTTCCAGCCTCGTAGCCCTGCCAGCTCCATTCCCCCATCCCAGCAGCAGAGTGCAGGGCAGACTCAGTGCCTGGCAAACCCAGTCTGGTCAAAAGCAAATGACAAAGGAAAATACCTTTACCAAAAAAAGGTAACTTTCTCTTAAGAAATGCTCTTTCCTGCTTTTTATCTGTGGTTAAGGTTTGTGTTTTTTTCATATGATTTCATGGCATTTCATTTGTCCTGCATATTATATAGGAAAACCTTATTATTTTTTTATTCTGTTTCATTTTAAAACTATTAAAACCATCTGCCACTTAGTAAACACTAACATACCTTCTTTTCTAGATCAAAGTGTCTCCTCTCTTGTTGTAATGGAAGTTTGACATTATTTTTTTTACAAGACAGGCAGGAGACACTTTGATCAGGTGCCAAACTGTTTCACTACAACAAACAGGCGACACTCTGAGCTAGAAATGATAAGATGTTATTATGCGCCGTGATGATTTCATGACATGTCAGCCATGATGTTAAAAAAAACCCTACAGAACATTTAAAATTATCACTGTGAAATTCCAGGTTTTTTAAAATTAACAACTTACAAATTGAAAGCATTCCTATTATATTTTTCCTCTACAGATTTATGACAATTTTGTAGCATTTTTTTGCTTTTTTTTTTGTAATTATTTTAATTTTCATCAGTATCTTCTGTCAGAAGCACCTCATTGAAAAAATTCTGATGGGTTCAACTTAAAAAGCTTTTTTTAAAAAGCCTTTTTATAGACAAAATATTATTGTCAGTCAGAGAATGGAGGAATCACCTGCTAGCTCTTTTGTCATTCCTAAATAAATTAATTGCTTGAGGATTATTTCATCCATGTTTCTCAAATGCACTGCTCTGACCAGCCCCCCCAATACATGTTTGCCTTTTATCCTGGGATGCAGGATGACTCCACAGAGAGCCCATGGCTTTCCAACAACAAAAATACTGCAGCTACACACTGTGGAAAAACAAACAAACAAAACCATGCACATTGTAATTTCTGTCTTAATTTGCATTCTGAAGAGAAGATGAGCTCTGCCATAGTCACCTATGCCAGGCACATGGACACCACAGACAGGCTGGGTCCCTGAACACGGGAGCTGCAGGTGGAGCAGGTAAAGTCTCTCCCTAAAGACAGGTCTTTTCCTGCTTTGTCAGCAAAAACTATTCCAGCTTTCTATGTGGACAGTCACAGCTAAGGAAGGGTTGGTTATCTCTGATGGACATGGCAGCTGGAGGAGGTGCCTGCAACCCAGGATAACTGGTAGCAGAAGGGAAGCAGCATGCACAAGGTCTCACTAGTGGGAAAAGATGGGCACTCCTCCTCATCTGCAACTTGCAAATTATTTAACCCTAAATGAGGTGAGAAACTTCATGGGCCAAGACAAAATTTGTATCAAAGAGAAGTCTGACTGAGTATTAGGAAAAAAACCCAAACAACATCAGAAGAGTGTCCCCAGAAGGGCTGTGGATGTTTTGTCCTTGGAGGTTTCCAAAACTCAGGTGGACACAGTCCTTGCGTGATCTGCCCTCATGCCGAAATTAGACCTGCTTTGAGTGAGAAGTTGGAGCATGCGACATTCCCAGGTCCCTTAAAGGTTCAGTTATTCTACATCTGTGCTACTATGTCCCTGCAATCATGTGATGAACCCCAGGCCAGGAGATAACAAGTCTCAGGTTTGCCCAAGCGTGATCTTGTATCCTTACCCCCAGCAGCAACGGCATTTGCTGTGCTGGTGGTGCAGGTCACTGCCTCCCACTCCAGGCATGTGCCATCAGAGGCACAGCACACAACCCTTCTAGGAGAAAGTCCTTGGCTTCCCAAACAACTGCATTTCAAGCATGCACTTGAACCAGTCTAGGGCTGAAGGACTCATATGGGACCACCCAAGGTCAGGCAGAGACCCAAGGCAGCACCGGCCTGGGGGCATTTTGGCACAGCAGTTGTTTGTCCAACACAACCACACGCAGATGCAGCGTCAACACATGGAGCATGTCTGAGCACAGCCCAGGCCACTGCACACCGGGGTGCTGTGTCAGTCTGTGCAGCACAAACAGGCACCAAGCACTGGTCACTTGGTGGTTGGGTCTGCTTTCATCCCCTGATGCTTTGGGTCAGCAGGTGTCACAGCCTGGAAAACGACTTTCCAGTGTCAGTGGAACAAAGGCTGCTCAAACAATTAAGCCTTAGATCAGCCTCTCATCTTTTAAAAACAAGTTGTTAAAACCAAAAGCTATAGGATTGTGTACATTTGTCATTTCAACCCAGCAGTAAGTATTTTAATGTGCAATAAATCATTATTCACAGAATCACAGAATATGCTGAGTTGGAAGGGACCGCCAAGGATCATCAAGTCCAACTCCTGTCCCTGCACAGGACAGCCCCAGGTGTCACACCCTGTGCCTTAGAGAGTTGTGGAAATGCTTCTTAACCTCTGTCAGGCTTGATGTTGTCACCATTTCCCTGGGGAGCTGTTCCAAGGCCCAACAACCCTCCAGGTTAAGAACCTTTTCCTGATAGCCAGCCTGAAACCCCCCTGACACAACTTCAGACCATTCCCTCAGACCCTGTCACTGTCACCACAGGGAAGAGATCAGTGCCTGCCCCTCCTCTTCCCCTCAGGAGGAACTTGGAGACTGCAAGGACTCCCCTCAGGCTCCTCCAGGTGGAACAGACCAAGTGACTTCAGTTGCTCTTCGTACCGCTTCTCCTCCAGGCCCTTAAATCCGGAGCCTGGGAGACTAGAGGTTTGGGTTGGGCACTGCAAACCAATCAGAAGCAATGCTATTATTCTGTGATTGCAGTTTTTCAAACAACTCTCCTGTCCTTTGCTATGGCCCTGATGAAGTTCTGAAAGGATGACATGTAGCAGACTGGAGATGGGACCATTACTGCTGCTGGTTATTTTTGCTGGAAATGGCTGTCGTTATTTTTCAGTCCCGCTGACTTAGCCAGCAGTTTCTGGAAAAGAGGAAAGTTAGTGCTGTCTCTTGACCCTTCAAAACACAACCTAAGCTTTAGGAAACCTGTTGTTGGAGAGTTCTGGATCCACAGACCTGCCCCCACTGTTGGGGCCACTGAGAAAGCACCGCTGGCTGTAGGGTGGCCGTGCCCCTGGGCACTGAAGGGCATTAGCCCTGGTGCCTGGGCACAATCTGCATGAGCTCCAGGGAAGCAATCTTCTACAAAGCAGTTGGTGCCAAACTACAACTGCCCAGGTTGTAGAGCTATAACAAAAGCCCTCCAGATTCTTTTGGGGTGACTGAATGAACACCACTGCCTCTGAACTAAATGCTACTTTGAAAAGGCTCAGTAGAGCTGTAGCATTCTATAATCCCAATCTGAACACTGTTTCTCCTCACCATCTGCACAGCTGAAAGAGAGTGGCCCCTTGCCTTCCCCATTTTTGTAAACAAGGCTGCAACCTTTATTCCTGCCTTGAGGAACAGATTGAATTGCTTTTGATGATCCAGAACAATGTCATCCTTTATTCCCACTTCAAAAGCAATTAGCATTTCAGCTTGATTATTTGCAGATAATATGAGTCACCAGATAAAACACACTGAATACAAAATGCTCCTCGGGAGGGAAAGAGATAAATGGTATTTAAGGTTAAAAATGCAGCATATGCTTAAATATCACAAAACTGTCACACATCAAGGAAAAAAAATCAGTCCCACTTTGTGAAACAGAAAGATTGATCCTGTGTTTGTTTAACCCCAAACCCTTAATTAATTTGTTGCAGGATCAGGGCACCATGACACCAAAGGCAGATTGTGTCACTGTCACAGCACAAGAACAAGTTTGGTCCAACACGATTTTCAAGCTGTCATACTATCCAAAATTTCAGGCCAAATATGTAATTTAATCTTAAAAAACAAATTTGGAATTTTTTTTCTCTTTGTTCTTTTCTGATTTCTAGCTTGGTGAATTGCAGCTCGTTGGTATTTTCAGCTCTTTTACCCAGAAACCCAAGGCGAGAAGCTGACTCATTCTTAATAGAAGGTACAAGTCTCACAGGAGCAGCATTATTTCAGAAACTCACATTTTAATGGGAACATCAGATCTATCTGGCATTATGATAAGGTCATCAGAAATTAGCAATACTGAAGGTTTATCCTGGGTTTGCTTCCAACATAGATGATAGCTGATATATCCTTTCTCTGTACTGATGTAGTCAAGTAGCTTCATTGGCAAACTTTGAAGTATATATAGAAATGGAGTTTTGTGAAAATTTACACCAAAAATAAAGATTGCTTTTCTTGTCTCTTTTTCTGAAAAGAAAATGTCTGAGAGTTTTCATATACAACCTCAAAAGGGTGTCGGTGTTTTCATTTCAACCTTTCCCTAGATTTGTTGGTCTTCCAGGAGCTGGGACAGCCATGAACTGCTGGGCTGTGCTAGAAGGATTCTTTCTTCCCCCTGGGATGTAAATCCCTGTCGGCAGAACTGCTGTGGCCTTCTACAGATTGTTTATATTTACAATAGATTTTTAGCATTGATACCAGATTTTTTTCCGCTCTCTAAATTACTAACAACTAATACCTGTACTTTCACATCCCCAAAAGGAAACTTTTTTAATAAAGGCGTGCTTGCCACTGAAGCAGCGTGGTGAAATGCAAAGGGAATTGTGGTACAAGTTAATTTTACCTCTAGATTGCCTATGAGCAACCATGCTGAGATGAAATTAGAAAATCCATGGAAAGAGGAAGTGTTTTTCCCTGGGCTACAGGGTGCAGAGGCACAGCCCTTTCCTTGCTCCCTCACCGGTGGCTGGGGGCATAACCCTCACAAGGAGCTCCTCGAGGGAAGGGTGGGTGGGCAGTGGCCAGCTGAAAGCTCCTGTATCACCTGTCTTACAGGCCTTCCACCTCCTGACCCAACAGGCTTAGCATGGATGGCCTGGGAGGTTTAAGCATATACATGTGTTCTGCCAAAATCCAGATTGTCCAGGAGCAAGTTAAAACACTGCAGGCTTTGAGGATGGTCCAGTAGAAAACATCCCCAAACCTCCTCACTGTCAACCCTTTAAAAGAGGAAGGGACCCCTGCTAGACTGATTCCTTCCCCTGTAAGACTTCACTTGATTTATTCAAAATAAACTAAGAACAATATTGCAGAAGGCAGATGGAGAAAGCCCATGGCTGCAGGTTTCTCACCAATGCTTTGCTAAGCCCTGTACTCAGGGGCAGAGACAGGTACAGCACTCCAACCCATCTGCTACACTCAGCTTCATTGTTCTGATCCCCACTCAATTTTCTCCCATCCCAGGTAAGTATTTCATTTCCCCCTCTGTCAACTGCAGGCCACTTCCCCCTGAAGGCAGGGGAACTTGCAGTAAGCTGCAAACCAAATCCACTGTTCATGCTCACCTTCACTTTTCATTTCTCCTCAGATCTGGGGTTTTCATCAAGTATATCTTTTATACAAAGAACACCTTCTGGCTTCTGTCACTTGTGATTTTGCAAGTCTTTACAATCAGTTCTTACAAATGCTTTAAGCAAGACCACTGAAGCACTTTGTAACATCCTTCTGGAGCATTTATAAACAAGGTTGTGGTTTGTGTCAGGGACTAGCCTGACATCACTTAGAGACCCACATTTACCTCTAGGCTCATGGAAATATTTCCAAAGAGCTGTTCCTTGCAGGAGTTCCGTGGTCTGACCTGCCCAGATGTTTGGTTCTCACCTCAGTCACCTCACAGGGTCACTGCAAGCAGGAATGGTCGCCCTGGAGCAGCTGGCACCAGGGAACACGCCACTTACAGCACCAGAGACTGAATTAAGTCAGCAAAAAAGTCCAACTTCTTTTGGTATAGACATTCCTATAAATTCATCATGCTTTCACGTCTGTGCAAAAGATGCAATAAATTATCTTTTTGGTAATGGAGCACCTTTGGAATTCCTCAATATCCCACCTCCCATGGCAGAAAGATTCTACTCTGCAGCAACCACTTTCAGTACATTATAAAGCAGGTTTCATGGCTCCTCAGTGGTGCCAAGTTCCCAGCTTCTCTCCAGCTTTGCAAGGAAGAGGAAATGAGCTCCTACAAGCCTCCGGTGAGGAATGAGTCGTCATTGCAAGCACCTGTAAGCGGGGCCAGCAGGGCAGGAGGGGGATGAAGTGCAAAGCACCGCAGGCTGCAGCCCCAGTGAGCCCATGGAGGGCACTCTGTTCTGGCAGCGGCTGGTTTCACAGAGATCATGAGTTTAAGCACAGATCTAATTGAATTGCAGATGTCTTTTCTGATGGCTATCTGCTAGCAAAGCTTCAATTAAAGCAGGAGCAAAGAGGCAGAACGGGGAGGTTCTCAGCAATAAAACTAATGGAAGGAAGTGTGGCCATTTGCAGCAGCCTCCACAGAGACCATCATGCAGGTAGATTCTTTTAACAAGATTTTTTTGGGGGGGGTGTGGGAGGAGAGATCTGAAACCTCAGCACAGATACCCAGTTTCCAAATCCTGGAGATCCTGAGTGTATGTTGGACTGAAAAGCAGCTAACAATAATTTAAATAATACACAAATAAGCTCATCTCCATTGCTTCCAGTACTCCCTGATGAACAACTTCATCTGCTTTCCATTCTGAAGGCCACTGAGGTTTGTTCTTCTTGACTTTGGTTTTAAAGGCTGAAACGTTTTATTCACTGCTGTTTTGTTACTTCCAAGATTAAGGTGGATTTCCCTTGAGCTTGCACTTGCCAGATCAAAACCTCTCCTCATTTTACAGTGCCTTTAGAGCTCCAAAGAGGGAGGACTTTAACAGAGCTCTCAGTACACCCAGACTACAAGACCATCCATTGGAGCATTATGACCTTTTTTTTCAGTTTTGCCTGTAGCTACTTTCTCATGAGGACTTGAACCACATCCAATGTGTATTACCACATACACATCGCTGAAAAGCCACCCCCACCCAACGCAGCTGAAGAAGCAAAATTAAGCTTCAAGATGGCCTGAGAATCTGGTTTAGCTCAGGAATAAGGTTTTTGAGAACTGTTTTCCCTTTCCTCAGCCGATTGTTAGCTGGACCCGAATTCCTGTTGTGCAACAGTTTGGAGGCCTCTTGGCCATGTCCTACCCAAACTCTCCTGCTTTTTGGCGCAGCACAACTCTCCTGGGGGCATCTCAATGGACAATCACCCCCTGGGATTCAGTTTCAAGGAAAATAATCAGAGTTTTGCTCATTTTCCCTTTTGAACTGCTGCCCTTTTCCGATATATTTACAATGTAAGGAAGTCAGTTTATTCACGGTTTGGCTTTTAACTTTGTTGTTGAGCTTGGCTTTGCTCCTGTTGGAAATTGGACCCCAGTTGAGGAGGGCAGTTGCCAGTGTCTGCTGGCAACTCCTTGCCTGGGATTTTCAAGCAGGCCGTTTGTTGACCTAGCTCAGCACATACTAAATAAATGCAGTCAGAAGAGTCTGCTTACTCATCACAGGAAAAGGACTGGCCCAGTGGCAGGAGTTTTTCAGAATATCCCCAAACTTTTCTAATGCCTAAGTTCACTCCGGACCTCTCAGGAGGTGCCTCCAGCAACCATCCTCCATTTAATTTCATACATCTGAAGTAATGCTGAACAGCAAAGGTTGGAATTGGGCTGATTTCCTTGAATTTCTAAGTTCTTTCAGGTTTACTCCAGCAGAAAATTCACCAGAAAGTTTAAAAAAATAATCCTAAAGAGAGAGGAGAAAAGCGAGAAATAATGCATCATCTGTAAGACGTGACCTGTTACTAACGTGCTCAGGATGCTTAACGAGAGGTTTTGCAAATGGCACATATTAAATAAACAAGTATGCCTTCAGCCAGCAAGCTGCTATTTTTCCCTGCAAGGAATAAATAATAATTAAAATTCTTTGTATTGAGATTTGTAGCTTTAAAAAATCATGGGTGGTAATTCCCAAATAGCCTTGTGAGGATCTTTCTGCAGCTGAACCACAGGAAGCTGCCTCCCAGGCATTGATTTATTCCATAAGAATTAGGGAGAGGCATCTCTAAGGCAGTGCATTTACTCCCCTGCTGCTGGGAGGTTTTGTCCGGGTGCTCTCTGGACGGTTTCCAGGCATGTTATTGAAGAGTATTTCTCTTTCCTTCCACAACAGTCACTTGCTCACTCCGCCCACTGGGGTGGGGTGGAGATTCGGAGAAGACGTACGTGTTGATATCAAGACAGTTTAATAGGTAATGTGCACACAAGCGAAGCACAACAGAGAATCCGTTCATCACTTCCCATGGGCAGGCAGGTGTTCAGCCATCCCCACGAAAGCAGGGCTCCATCACATGTAATGATGACTTGGGAAGATGAACTCCATAATTCCAAATATTCCTTCCTTCTTCTTCCTCCAGCTGTAGATGCTGAGTATGATGCCGTATGGTCTGGGATATCCCTTTGGGGTCAGCTGTTCCAGCTGTTTCCCCTCCCAGCTCCTTGCACAGTCCCAGCCCTCTCACTGCTGGGGTGGGGTGAGAGGCAGGAAGGGCCCCAACTCTGCGTCAGCCCTGCTCAGCTGTAACAAACACATCCCTGTGTTATCAACGCTGTTCTCCACACAAAACCAAACTATAGGCCCACACGAGCTCCTATGATGAATCCTAGCTCTACCCCAGCCCAAACCAGCATATTCTCCATTCCTGATTCCACAGCATTTACATCATGCTCAGGTCCCACACTATCCAGTATCCTCATTACCCACCACCACTGTCACCATCCTTTGATATAACACACAGGTATCATTTCCTCAGTCAATGGATCACCCCTGTGAAATGTCTGTCAAGCGTCCAGAAAATGTCCTCTGAGTTCATTTAGTCCATGACTTTGGTCAGGACAGGAGACCTGGTGTGCTGTGTGGAGTTACTGGGCACCAAAGGCAGGTCAGCTCAGGTCACTGCTGCACTTGCACTGCTTCCTGTAAGGCTTGTCCTCCACTGGTTTGGGTGATTCCTGCTGTAGTAATTCCTATAACATGCAACTCACATTCCACATTACAACAATTTCAAGATGTTTCCATTATAATCTCCACCTCTGGTTCATTTGGAGCAGACCATGGGGTTTAAAATTGCAGTTAACTCTTCTGCTTGCCTGCTCTGGCTTGGACTTCTCCACAGACCACAGTCCCTTAGGAGTGTACCAGCCCCAAGTGAAGCCTTATCTATGAACCACAGATTCCTCAGGGGTCTACCTGCTGTGGCATGGACTTAGCCACAGCCACTGCTGCTTTGAGGTAGACCAGTTTCAGCATGGTCTTTTCCATGGGCCACAATGCCTTCAGAGATGTTCCTGCTCCAGCAGAGCCTCACCCACAGCCAGTCCCTTTGAAAATAAACCTGCTCCAGCATGGCCTCACCCATGGCTGCAGTGCCTCCAGGGGTGCATTTGCTCTCCTGGGCTGACCCACAGCCACACACTTTGGGGTACTCTTGCATGACCTCAAGCACAGCCACTTATGTTTCAAGGTGTGCCTTCTCCAGCACGGACACCCTTGGGCCAAAATCTCTTCAGAGGTCCAGCTGCTGTGGCACAGACGCTGTGAGAGGTACCTGCTCTGGCATAGCCTTATCCAGGGCCACAGATGCTTCAGGGTGTCCAGCTCCCACATGCACAGGCCCTTCCACGCTGGGGTTCCAGCCTGCCCAGAACAGCAGCACAGCGGCAGCAGCTCTGGCCATCTGCCAGCCCGACACATTGCCGTGGCTGTTATCGAAATGTTCCCAGGCACCGCAGAGTAAGGTGATAAGCAGCACAGCAGTGCAGTGAGCAGCCACTAATGAGCACTTCACTCAGGCAAGCAAGCCCTATGGCAAACAGGAGCCTGTCAATGAATAGCAGAACAGGAATAGTAGCTATAAAATCGATGGAGCACATTCCAATCACATCTGGTGGTACTTTGAGCCCCACAGCAGGCGACAAAAAGGACTATTGTGGTTTAACCAGGCAGCTGCTAAGTGCCACAACAGCCACTTGCTCTTATTTCTCTTTCCTTCCACAACAGTCACCTCCTTACTCCCCCACAGTGGGATAGGGGAGAGAATCAGAAAAGTGAGAAAACTTGTGTGTTGAGATAAAGACAGTTTAACAGAGAAGCAAAGCAAGGAATCCATTCACCACTCCCCGTGGGCAGACAGGTGTTCAGCCATCTCCAGGAAAGCAGGGCTCCACCAAGTGTAACAGTGATTGGGGAAGACAAACACCATCATTCTGAACTTCCTCCCCTTCTTACCCCAGCTCTATACACTGAGCACCACACCGTATATTATAGGACACCCCTTTGTCTGCTTGGGATCAGCTGTCCTGGCTGTGTCCCCTCCCAGCTCCTTGTGCACCCCCACCCCCTCTCTGGTGGGGTGGGGTGAGAGGCAGGAAGGGCCCTGACTCAGTGTCAGCCCTGCTCAGCTGTAACAAACACATCCCTGTGTTACCAACTCTGTTTTGGTCACAAATCCAGCCCACGACCCAATACCAGCTACTCTGAGGAAAATTAGCTCTACCCCAGGTACAGCCAAGCACTCTGAAGTGTTTATAGAGACTGCAGAATCTGAACTGCCTAGACTTGCCTCTGAATTATTTGCCAAAAAAGTATTGGTTAAAAAAAAAAAAAAAGCCTGTAAGAAGAAAAAAAGACCAGCAACCTGGTCTCAGTGATAATTTGCTTTGATCAGTTTATCATATTGCTGTTGAAAATAAAGCCAGTGTGCAGCTAATTGACAAGAAATTAAATGACAAATAGTTTGAATATAGCCTTAAGAGTTACTGAATGGAAGATATGCAGAGAATAAAAAACCTGACATATAAAAGATAAGTTACATTTAATATGACTCTCAGTGCAGACGAAAACATGAGCATCTCAGAGTTTGTAAGAAGAAAAATTTTGGTGGAAAAAGACAACGCTTTTGACCACTGATAACATTTGATTTAAAGTTCTCTGAAAAATTATTTGTTCTAGAACAAAAGCAAAAAATCAAACCAATTCATTCCAGAAGTATTACAACATAACTGACAAACATCTACTCTTTGTCCGGATTTCAAGCATAATTTTAGTCAATTTGAATCTGTTTCATGAAAAGGCTGCAGCTTTGACAGAGCTATTGCTAAAGTCATCTCAGCAACAAAACACTGCTTGGCCTCATTTTAACAATTAATAAACAGATTCAAGAACCAGCTCCACAGTTTGGAACTACTCAGTATGTACTGAGTAGATGATCAGATTTGCCAGCATTGATTTGCCACAGCTTAGTACAGTGTACTAAAATTATTAATGTATTACCTAACCTAACCAAAATCCTGAAGGTTTCCAAATCCTTTATTAAAGAACCGTTTTAAAAAACTCAAACTTGAATTTAGACTATGTTGATGCTGGTCTTCAAAGAAATAAACCCAGAGGTCAATTTCATTTTTAAAAAACAAACAAAAAAAACCAAAAACCCAAAACAAAACAAAAAAAACCAAAAACAAACAAACAAAAAAACAACCCCACAACCAAAAATTCCTTGCAAATTTTGATAACTGAAGTGGGTGAAAAAGCTGATCTGTGTAAGTATATAAAAAAGTCAATTTCCACAATGTAATGGCCTGGAAGCGCTAAAGAGACAGTCAGAATATAAATGCAACTGGAGACAATTAAGCCCTTTTAAAAGCACCAAAATTAGCATTCCTTTTGTCGGATCCAAATAATTCAAGTGTTGTTCTGCCACAAAGGCCATCAACAACTTCTAATTTTAGCTTAATCCATTGAAAAGAAAAATCCTGCACTTCTCTCTGGTGTTTCCTTGTTAAGAAGGCTCCTAAATTGTACACTGAAATCTCAAGAACACCAGCTACAAATTCAAGTTCCCACTGCCATGAAGAGACACTCACGCAAGCACTTTCATATGGCAATCCCAGTAAAGGCAATTCAACTACGTGTGATTCAGCCTAGCAGTGCCTGAACTGCTACATGGCAAGTATCCACCAAAAGCAAAAATTTAGCTGTAACTTACACAAGAGTAACCTGTCCTACCTTCGAACCCTTAGCTTTTAGTTTCCTCTGCTACACTTGATTACTTTCAGTAACAAGAAGCTCAACAAAAATAGTATCTCCTGATTTTCAGTTCATGGAGTAAGCAGTCATATGATCCTATAAAAAACCCTTTGTAATTAACTCTTATATTTTAAGTCAAATTAATTTCTTGTATTCATATTTTAAGTCACTGCTGTAAAACTGCAAATTCCTTTGCTCCCCTGGTTGCAGTGTATTGATCACACCTTCACTACTCATCTAGAAATTTGTAAGCTTAGATTCAGTTTTAGTCAGTATTACTAAGTATTTTTTCCAAACTTACACACACAAAAGTGGAAATTATCCTCTACATTTTTCAGAAGGCAGAATTAATACTGCAATACAGGCTGACCAGGTGGGATAGCTGCAGTGCTTACTGCCTTTGTCACATATGTTGAGGGTGGGAACTGTGCCAGCATGGGATGACCACTGCACAGTCAATGACACAGTATGCCACTAGGAAACAACTTGTACATGAATATATAAGTGGCTCTACAGTCCTGACCATATAGGACTGGACTAAACCCAGCATTTTGCTTAGTCAGGTGCCCTACTCCCTCCTCCTTCCTTTAACTTCAGTATCTGCCTGTTTTAAAGAGCTGTGGAAAGCAGGAGCTGCATTTTTAGCTGAAACTAAAGATCTAAAGCCAACAGGCAGCATCTTGCACCAAGACTTGGGCTTCCTGACCTCACCACCCATGTAAAACTGCATTGCAACATCGTAAAAGTGGCTGCGGTTAACACCAGTACAATATACAAACAGTGATTTATCAACATTGTATGCTTTATTGAAAGTTGACAAGTGCAACAGGTAAATACATTGACGTGTTACAACTGTAGAGAACATGCACAAAAACATATGCATACTACTATACAGATCATATGCAAAAAATCCATACTAGGAAATCCAATTTTTTCTCTTTAATTCTTTGCTAGCAGGGCTTGATAATTTTTGGAGTGGTTTTTCCCATCTTGAACCAAACTACAATGAACAATGATTTACTTCAAGATAATCAGCAGCCAGGGAACTTCAGAAGTTACACAAACAGCATTAATTTGCCAAATTCTGAACAGTTGCGTAGGTGCATTCTTATTTATGTAGCATAAAAAAAAACTTCTCAAACTTCTTCAGATCAGCCAATGAAACAACTAAACTTCAATCTGTACAACCTAAATAGTTACAGTTTTCTATTTTACAAAGTAATTACACTAAATACACAAATATACAGTAGGCAAATAACCTTCATTGTAATTATCCTATGACCCAACAACTGTATTGTCACCTACCTGTTTTCTATATATAATACAGCTTTACGCACCTGTCCACTGCTTCAGAAAACGGTGCAAATATTTGCAGTTAAGGTTTCAGGTGACAATTAAGTGTTAAACACTGAGATTACCTTTCTCCCTCTTCCTCTTAGATCCTACGCACCAGTCCACACTTTGGAACCCCAATGCACTACGCGGGGGGGGTTGAGCCATCACTTTTTACTCCAGTCTATTTCTTCACATTTCCAAGCTTGAAAAGCACTTGTAACAGCTGTAGCACTGGATGAGTGGAAGATTTAAAAACAAACCAAAAAATTCAGGCATGCAGCTTCATTTCTCAGCCATTTGCAGAAGCTGCTTGAGTCCCCAGTGTACTTGTGCTAATTCTCTGCAAGAAGTTTATTTTATTCAACCAACCTAAGAACACAGACTCCTTCAAGCCAAAAGGGTAAGGGAGGTAAGAGAGAGACAGATGAGTGTGTAATACAAGGGGGAGAAGCCTCTCCTGATGTGTGCAAGGCATGGAGTCCTCAGTCTGGGTTGCAATGTGCATTGAAATGGATGAAGGGTGGCTGTGGTGGATTCCCACTAGTCCTCCTCGCTCTGGGCAGTCCAGAAGCCAGCAATCATGATGGCGATGACATCTTGAGCTATGCTGAAGGCCCTGAGCCCTGTGATGCCGGCTGAGCAGGCTGCTGTGTTGTCCCTTGTGACTGGGAAGAGGAAGGCGGAGAACCAGTCTGCAGCTGTGCTTGGAACTGGGCAAGCTGCTCTGGGCTGGCAAGTGTTTTTAGCAGAGTGTTTTCTTGCTCCAGCTGCGAGTTCTTCTCTATCAGCTCTTTGATTTGCTCTTTGAGGACCTCCACTTCCTCCCTTACTGCATACATCAAGTGACTCTTTACCAGATCCTGAAATACAGAAGACAGAGTGTACGTTAGGAAAGCAGCACAGCGCTCGGCCGGGGCTGCCGGCCTGCCCCGCCGGAGAGGCAGCAGACCCTGCTGTGCAGAGGCCCGGTGTGACCCCTGGGCCCGGGCAGCGCTGTCCCGTGCCGAGCCGAGCCGGGCCGGGCCGGGCCGGGGCTGTCACGGCCGACACTCACGTGCGGCCCGGGCTGCACAGCGGCCCCGCCCCGCGCCAGGCCCCGCCCCCGCGCGCGCCGGCTGCAGCCAGTTCTGGGCGCAGGTTGCCGCATTTCCCTCCCTCCCGCCGGCAGCGCGCGGCCGCGAGTGACGTCAGAGCGCGGCGCGGCCAATGGGCGGCCGAGTTATTTATAGCCGGGAGTTAAAGACTCGGAGTTTGCCTAGCAACAGCCGGAGAGGCTCCCGGGAGAGCGGCTCCAGGCACCGCTCCAGTAACAAAGGGCGGCCGGGCCCCCGGCTCCTCGCCGGGCGGGGGCCAGGGCAGCGGCCGCGGCGGCCCCCGAGGTGAAGCCGCCGGCTCCGGGCACCGCGGTGCCCGTGCCGCCCGCGGGGAGCAGGGCGCACCGGCGGGGGATGCCCCCGCTGCAGAGCCCGCGGGGGATGCGCTCGCTAGGCTTGCGCTCGCCTGCGCTTGCGGAAAGCGTTAAATAAAATGAAAAGTACCCCAAAACGCCCGCCCCCTCTCTGGGACTGTAAAACCCCACAAATACGCCCCGCTTTTGCACAGCAGCGCCCCTCTGCCGCCGCATGGAGCCGGGATCAATCGTTTGGGAAGGCAAGAGCCAAGAGCAATGCCGTCATTCCCTCCCTGGCATCAATACACAAACGTGCGCATTCCACCCCGCGGGAAGCCTTTGATCAATTAAAAATAAAAAATAACAAATAGAAGCTCCCGAAACCGACCCCGTGCCTCACCGACCCCGTGCCTCCCCTTCCGTCCCCGGCTCCGCTACCGAGACGCGTACCCGCACGGGTTAACCATCGCCGCCGCATCCCCATATTGTTTACTGCTTCAAACACGAACAAGGTTTTATGCCCCATCGGTACATACCATCGCTTGCTCGATTTTGTTGTCGATAGCTACTACGCTTGCACCAGAGGAGCTGCAAGAGATAAAGAGAAGAAAAAACCCATACATTAGCAGCGGCTGAATTATTTAAGAGACAAGAGAAGCGAGCATTGGTAGCCAGTTAGCTGAAGAAGTCATCCTCACGCTGCCCTGCCACCGCCTCACCAGGATGCTCTAATGCAGCAAAGCAACCTGTAAAGCCCCGCCGAGCCCCCAGCCCGCAGCCCGACCAAACATCCCGACACTGTGCCCCCCCGACGGACCACAAAGATGGAGCTCAATCGCAGGCTGCGGCAGAAGCGCTGGGCGCCGGGGAGGGCAGCACCTCCGGGGGGAGAGGCGGGCGCCGGTGCCGCCGCTGCGGCTCGGCCGGACAAAGGAGCCAGCCCCGCGCTCACCTGCCCCGCTATCGCCGCGCCAGCAGAGCCGCTCGGGCACAACACTTATTTACCTACTGTCGAGCCTCAGAGATGAGTTGTCGGTGCCCAGCAAGGACGATAAGAACGAAATCGAGAAGTGTCTTAGTTGATAAACTCCTAGATCCATTGCCACCGGTCTACAACATTGGGCATTCATGCAACCGAGGCCAGAAACGCTCCCCGGGAAAAAAAAAAAAATCAGGTCTCGCTCCTCCCGGAGGCGTGTGTGCGTGCGGGGCCGCTCCGCCGGGCGAGGCGGGGCCGGGACCCTGCGGGACCCTGCGGGGCTGCGCTCGGCCGGCTCCGAGCGGGGTGAGAGCTCCGCCGCGCAGCACAAAACCCGGGCATCCTGGCCCCCCCCATCATTTATGCGCCGGCACCGCCTCCCATTGGCTGCGCTGCCCGGGCCCCGCCCCACCCCGCGCATCTCATTAGCGCGCTCCCCCCTCCGCGCGCGGCCCGGGCCAGTGGCGCCAACGCGGGACGGTCCCGCACGCGCGGAGGAAGAGGGGTCGGGGGGGGAGACTCGGTCCCGCCGCGTCCGCGAGCCCCGGCACGCGCGGTGCCGCAGCGCCGCTCGCGCTGCCGGCCACCATCCGCAGGAACGGAAAGTGATTTAA
>WAAE01017496.1:0-12902 GCA_013400495.1 Nicator chloris | reverse complement strand
CCTGAGGAGCGGCGGGGAAACCCCGCACGGCCCGGCGGGTCCCGCGCCTAGGGGCCTCCGTGGCCGCGCCGACACCGCCACCTATCGGCGCGCGGCAGCGGGAAAGTCCCGGTGCCCGCTCCCACGGCTTCTCCAGCGAGCCGTACCTCCGCCTCGGCCCAAAATCCGCGCATTTCAGCCCCGGAAAGCGGAGCCCGTACCCGGCAGCTCTGCTCGCTTCGCCCATGCCAAGCAGCAAAAGCAAGATACCCACACACTGCAGATTAAAGTCTTTCAGACACCTACGATCCCCCTTATCCCTTACACACACCTTACGAGCCCATAAAGCCATTTATGAAAAAATATTGAGCCACCGATCGTCTACAAAAGTACATATGGCACAAACCTGTGGATTTCTAGCAAGCTGGCTGATACTATTCTACAGTGACAGGGAAAATGCCTATTCACTTATTTTTAGGTTGCACCATATGGCACTTAGTCTTAAAAGTTGCGGCACATGCATTAATAATTTAGGAAAAGATCCCTCTCCCATCTAACTGTGGTGTTTTTCTCAACAAACGTTATGCTCTCATGTGTCATGGAACACAGCAACTACATTCAGTGCCTGTCCAAGGGATCTTCTCTGCCAGTAACAGCTTAGAAAGAGAGCCGAGGCTGACTAGACCACCATAAAATACTGTCACAAGAAACAGTCAGCCTCTGCGACCACTCTTTTCTAGACCTGCACTTTCAGCAGGCATTACATTACTTAAAGGCACAAAAAAAGGTCAAAAACCTCTTCCATTCTCTATAGCAAACTTCTCTAAGAGCTACAAGTCACATACATCACAGGTGCTGCTCCCAGAGAAGCAGGAAACCCAGGAGGCACGGAATAATCATCTTAAAGCTAAATTTAGCATTTGCGTATCTGCATCATCCTTCTTAGTTTATTTATGTTGTCCTAGACTACTATTCTTTCATTCAATAATGCCAGCAGAGTAGTACAAACTAATCGTGTTCACAGGAGGTCACATTTAAGAATAAGAATTCCTCACACAGAGGATTCACATCCCACAGGGGCACAGCTCTCATCTCACCCTTTGGATATGTGGGGAATTTGCACAGGATGGCACCTAACAGGCTGAAAATTAAAGGAAATGTTTTAGAAAAACCCTTCCCTGTACTTGCAAACGGGTGACAGCAGTAAATGGCAGCAATGCATTCGAACATCTGCATCAGGCTCCAGCTGCCCCCCTCCTAGGGACAAGCACCAGGAACCACGTGCACTTCCCCACAGCACTTTTCTCTGCAGAGGTTACTCACTACACACGCTGGTGCGCATCGCGTTCAGTGATCAAGTGAGCCCTTTAATGGACAGTGCCAGCAGCACATCATCTGTACTGCAATCGGTATCAGCTCCTGTCCCTGACTTGATCGAAATTAATATTTTGTGACAGGTTGGGCTTCAAAATCAGTAATGTCTCAAATGACTCCTCCCCACGGCAGTTACTCAGCACAATTAACAAAACTGCAGTTGGACAAAAGCTCTGGGACAGACTCTGTCCCTCATAGTTCTTTATCAGATAAAGGGCAGAGTAGGTGTAAGAACAGTTAAGTCCTATCACTGCTAATCAGGCTCGTGTAAAAGAACTTGAAGATACCAAACTCACAGGCTTGGATACACATATCCTCAAAACTCCTGCTTTGCTGTTGCAGGACAGGCAGCAGACAACTGTATATAGTTTCATTCATACATGTAGAAATAAAGTTATGGATGCATTCCAAGATGGTTGCTGCTTCTGCCATGACGACTGATAACTATCAAATGCCATTATTCCATTTACAACAGAAAAATTTTATCAATCTCTAACGAAATTGACAACAAACTGCCATCTTTAATCTATATTAATCTTCAAATAGAAGAGATAACACATATGATCCTAAATCAAATTCCCACTAAACTCATTAGCCATCTCCCATTAACTTCAGTGGGCTTTAAACAAAATCTGTCATTTATTTTTAGATGCCTACAAGCAGAGTTGTAATTCAACAGAAAGCTGTCAGCTGCGTAAGTAGGACTGCATATTAATATGCATGTTCTGCTTTGCCCACTCTATAAAAAAGCAAACCGTAAGTGTCCCTTTATAGCTGAGAAAGCAGATCATCTAGGAACTAAAATATATATATATATAAATTACTTTAATCTGTAAAACTGGGGTGAAATTTTTGGGAGGTGGGGACAGCACCACTATCTCCGATGTTCTCATTTCAACACCCCATCATCTGCCTGACAAGGGCAGACACTGAGCTCTAAGGACTGGGGTTTTGCTGTTGCTTTTAACAAATATCTCGTTTATGAAATAAAGGATATGGAAGACTTAAGGAAGACAGTTCTCCAAACTCAGTTTTCCTCTAGAAGGATGTCAAGATTACTACTGTGTTACTCAAAACCTTAAAACCATCTCTTTTGACATCTCATTAACAGGTAATACACATATTCGGTTCCTGAAAAAGCTTAAATTCCTGGGAGTAGAGGTGAGAAAGGCTGCAGAATTCCTCCGTTTGGTTAAGGCACTCTAGGTCTGCACTGAGTTGGACAAATTCATGACCCTGTTAGCACACGCTTTGGAAGCCTGGGTATCTACAGAGTACCCCAGGCGTTCACAAACTGCATAAAGTAACAGAAAAAGACTCGAGATAGGCTCCTGAGAAATCAGCAGGGTAGACTACAATACAGCAAACGAGTAGCTCACCAGCATCTTTGATCTCAAATAAACCGACTTCTTAAATTCAACATATATACAGTAGTCAAAGACTTTTTAGCACGTGTCACCTTTCGTAATATTTCAGCTCTTGAACACTGTTCCTCCCACTAAATAATTTCCTCTTGTCTCAATTTATTCATGCTAAGCAATTGAAGAAAGTGCTTTTCATCTTAAGCACATAATGAGGTAAACTACAGCACAGAATCATTTTGTCTCTGCACAAGTCTGGTTTGTCATATTTCTCCGTGTGTGTTAAAAAGTTCTTTAACTTAAAACATTTACCTTTTAAGTACCTTGTCAGTGTATGCGCCTTTCAGATGACATTAAAAGCCCATGATAAGCATCTTCTGAACATAAAATAAATCTCATCTTTTAATGATGTTACAAAGATACTACACCAGAAACCACATTAGAAAAACAGCAATTGCTGTCACAGCACACTTTCATCTTATGCTCATATAGGCTCAGATCTTGTGAACTTCAACTATGATTTTGAACTGCAGAATGCAAGTACTGAAGAGGTTAAAAATAAAATCTATTTACTCAATAAAAGGCTACAGTAACTAGATTCTATCTGACATCTGACTGTGCATTCCACTTGGCATCTAAAAATGGTGAATAAATGGCAGAGTATCTGCCTTAAAATTCATAGATTCAAAATTCTTCGTGTACTGACAGTAACCCCCCCAGCATACAACTTAATGCAAAATTGTGCCAAGCTAATAACTGAGAGAGAAAGTTCCGGCTGTACTTGACATCAAGGACTAAAGGTTTATTTATTTCAAGAGGCCATGATTTTTTTGTTGTTGTTCATCTCAGTGAAGGTACATAACTGGAGAAGCTGTCCAACAAACTTTCTTTCCCACAGTAAATCATAAATATTTTTAACAGACTAAGAACCAAAAAACAACCAAACAAAATAACCCCACCCACACAAGCGCCATCTTCAGCTAGCCTAAATAAAGATCACAAAATCTCAGCCAACTTCCTTTTCCAGCTCCAAACCTTTAGTTAAGATCTTGATTTAAAGAAACCAAGCCACTAAGAACTTACTGCTCAGCTCCAAAAGACATGTGTTTTATTTCTAGATTGAATTCTGCTATTTCAATTTATGTACTTCCGCTAAACTGAAAAGGCTCTTTCTCTACAGTACTCTCTCAGTTTTCCTAAATGTGAGCTTTTCCTCCTCCACAGAAATGTTATTAGTTTATTAGTTTGCTAGAAATTGGGGTTTAGTTCCATGAAAACCAGATAAAAGGGAAGCTATGCAAGATGCTAGTGAAATGAAGTGCTGTATTTGTAAATTTTTTTTTCCAGATGTGCAAGCATAACTAAATAAATATTTAGTGGAAAGAATACACACACCCTACTGGGACTCTGGAAATAACCAGTATCTCTGATCACAGTGCATACACAGAAGTATCATGCTGTGAGCTCTGCACAAGAGACAGAAGGCTGCATTTAAAGCAAGAAGAAACCATGTAAGATCAAAAAGAAAAACAAGGAGCGGTTCTCACTGGTTCCTCTGAGGATATCCTCTTTCTCTTTGACAGGCAACTAATTGCCAAGTCAATCTCAGTTATTTTTAATGAGAATTATAATGATTCTACCAATTTTAATGCTGACAAAACAGAACATACTGTCTATAATCAAGTATCTGCATATAGCCAAACAGAGAGATGACCCACTTGTTACCCATCACAGAGAACTCTGCAGGGAAATATGAGCCATCTTAAAGCAATTTTGATGCTTGGAGAGGACTGTATGGCATCCTCTTTCTAGATCATCCATAGATAACCATCTAGCAATGCAGTAGATATGATGGTTTGTGTTCTGCCCAAATCCAATGAGTTTCAAAAGCCCCTCACAGTGCCAGCTGAGGTCCATCATAACTCAAAACTTAAATTACATCCAGATGCTACTCTGCTTTAAATTTAAAGAAGTTATACATTTGCAGTAATGAGCAGCTTGGGAATCACAGGCTTTCCTGATATCAGAAACCTTTAAATGAGTAGGTGTGAAATATTTAACTTTACTACAGGTGAAAGCCGCCTCCTCAGCATCCCTTAAAGTGCCCTTGCCCAAGGACTGCAAAGGAAAGAATCCACCAACATGTTAGCATCCTGAAAGTTTTAAGTGAGACATCTGAACAAGGAATTTATTTTCTTTCCTCCAGAAAGCAGCACACATCACACTGCATGCTGACATTGTCCCAGGATGGATGTGGGAAAGAAGTTTAGTGTAATAAAGCAGCATATATAGAGGAGTGATAAAATGTTACAACCTTTAAGTTTCACTACTCAAATTCATTTTTCCTTTACGTGAATTTTGGCTTCAATAATTTTAGATTTAATGCATAGAGTGTTCAATTCCCTGGTCTTCTATGTACCTTTCATGTGTAAATGCTTTTCTCAAAGGCAAGAACACCCCGAAGTAAAAACCACTTACACAAATATTTAATCCCACTTATTCTAACTGTGTAACAGATTTTTCAACCACATACTCCAAAATTAAATAAAGAGGGAAGGAAAGTCACTGGAACATTTTAAGTTACACTTAACATAACAAACATGGCAAATATAGGGACTGTTTTGGCACACTGACATGACAAGCATTTGGAAAAATGAAATTCTCTGTATTAAAAGGCATCTCTGACCCAAGGGACAAACAGCCCAGGAGGAACTACAGGACAATGGCTGACACTTCCTCACCCCAGGTTACCTTCAATAGTACACAGTGGGTTTAGTAAGCAAATTAAAAATCAGCTAAATTAACCTGTAACTAAGAAGGGTCATCTTCTATTATTTTTCAACTTGTACTATTTTCTGTCTCCTTAAGGCTGCGGAAAAGCCACATCAGGTCTCGTGAAATGGGAAAACTATGTCTTACTGAGTACTGCTAATTGTGGAAGGGGGAGATGGAGGATCTTAAGGCCCTTCATTTCTCCTGTCCCCAGCCCCTTGTAAAGTTTATACTCATTATGCCTTGTTAAAAAACTCCTTAATCCATTCCTTCCTCTTTTCCCACCTTCTCCCCTGTTTCTAACTCTTACCCTTGAAACTATATTGACAATCTTGGATCAGGTAACAATTTAGTCACGCTTATTTAAAAAGTATTTATATAGCTTTAACAGACGGTCTACACGTCCCACTGAATATCATTTGCCCTTTGATGGCCATTTTTTTGGTGCAACACTTGAAATTAAGCCTGTATTTCCCACAGAAGCCTATCACACTAGAAGCCAACTCAGGGTTGCTACGAACAAAGCCGTAAACTCTGCAATTAACTAGACTATGGTCCTCGGGAAGCTGGACATGAAGTTCCCTACCCCAGCTTTTACAGAAATTATTAAGAACAGCTATTGAGAAGTACAGAAACAAAACGTGAAGTCCTCAGGGTGGGAAAGGAACACCCGGGATTCGGAATGCGATCTGGCGTGAACGAGGATGAAAATCGGCCACTTCTCACCTTTTGTGTCGGCAGATGCCTCGTTACCACCCTGCTGTGCAGAACCACTTTAAGGTCATTCTTGTAAATAATAATAAACTCCCAAAATTGCAAGTTGTTTACACGTATAGAAAAATAAAGACAAAGCTCAGAGCTCAATGCCACTTTTCTTCTTCAGCAAGTATGTTAAGACAACAGACCTCTATCCTGTTGCCCATTTGCACTCCCAGTTTCAGTCTCTGCAATCATTAGCAAATGGCTTCACATGTATCAGCAGTACCAACGAACAAACAGGTAAATAACTTTCAGATTAACTCCCTCGGCTCCAATGCATGCATATTACACAGATTTGAAATACTGTATTTCCTAATCTGGATGGTCAAAATACTCTACTGTAGTAATGCCACAACCCACAGTTTATCATCATTTGGTGAATTCCTAAGAAAATACAGGGAAAATTCAAGACCTTCTGTACCATCCAAGAAGAAATGTACATTAACAGGCTCAATTTGCTGTAGCCTAAAGGTATTTTTCTACCTGAATGGAGATTTTAATTTATAGAAATCAAACCCCATGTACCTCCAGCCATCCAGGAAGCATGGGGAGAATTTCCACAAACAAATAAGAATGTGACCTGATTTACTGCACAGTGCAGTGTACCCCAAAATCTTACTTTCCTTTAACAGCCATTGAGTCGAGCATTTGTGGGATAATTTCCTGCCTAACCTGTACCTTCCCCCGTGACCTTCCCCTCATCTGTGAAAACAAGCACATGAGAGGAATTTCATGAATGCCCATGCTCCAACTCAGTACAGCATTAAGAAAGAGGTACAGCTCAACTCCGGAGTGGAAAAGCACTCCCAGGCTTCTTAATCCAGGCACAGCTTCAGTGATTTAAGAGACACAAATCCTGCTGACTCACAATCGCAGAAATCCCAACAGAGTATCTCCATTTACATTCTCCTTGCTGAAGGAATAAATTGCAAAGCAATAGTGATTTGAAATAGAATACAAGATACCTGGGAAAGTATGTAAGACTATGAAATGAGGTGTGCTTCAAAACTTAAAAACTACCTAAAGAACAGATTGATTGAAATTTTAATTTGACCTGACTGCCTTGTGGCTTTAGGGATGTAGTACCTACTTTAGCACAACATTTTGTTCTTGAAACCCTGCCATACTGCAAACCCAAGAGAACAGAACACAGATGTGCTGGCTCAGCATATTTTGAACACGTCCCTGGAGCACCTTCTAGGCTGGAGACTGCAAACAGCTGGCATGGGTCCAGGTTATCTACAAAAGGCTGTATATCCTGAAGTCCTGGTTCTCCTTCAAATGGGATCCAGCCTTCCTCAGTACCCTACTGATCCTCTAAAGGAACCTCAGGCAGTAAGAAGCTCTAATTTTCCACAGGACAGCATCTTCTAGCTTAAAAGCAGCAAGCACCTCAAGACTGTTGGATCCCTGGTGGCCATGCAGGGCACACACCACTGACATTTAGCTGCCCTTGAGCCAGACATTCTGCAAACAGCAGACGACGTTCTCTTTATCTTTTAATACACAACTTGTGAAGGAAAGATTACAGCATATCATTTCATACCTAATCAGTATTTGGGTAATAATCTTTATGCAGTGATGGCCAAGTTTACAAGTGGCACCCTGGTTAGGAAGCATTCCTGTCCTCTCCCTAAAACTGCTGGTGCATGTTTTTTGGTGGATATCCACCTAAACCATTTAATTAGATGTCCAAGGGTCTTTTGTATATACAAGGTCCAAGGCTTGTGTATATACTATGTCAGGCACCTAATGCTTCTGAAAAACAATTACTTCATCCTCCAGAAACCACTATCATTATAATGACACCCTGAACCTCTGTGGCTTAAAACAATTCGAAACAAAACCCCAAAAACAAAACCAAAGCAACTGCAGTATCAGAAGTCTGAGTAAGCCACTTAGTAATGCATGGGAGTCCAAAACAGCTGCCAGGAATGCTTCCTCATTCTTACACAGGGTGTTAGCCCAGTAGGCACTCTTCTACAGCATCAACATGATGAGCTGCCACACTGCTCTCAACATACAGGAAGGAGAGAAAACCCCTACTGCAATACAGAATTTAAATCCTCTCTTCCAGCTCCACTGACTGAGCCAGGGGAACCACTGCTGTCCACCAAGCACAGAGGACAGAAGGATCTCTTCTAAAACCCACACTAGGCAATCTCCCATGCAGGGAGGCATGTCTCCTCCCACACAAGTTACGGAACAGGGGAATTCCTCTCTGACTCTTCCCCGCTACTACTAATTGATAGAGGCCCTCACCAGGTGGACAGTAATATCAATCAGCAGCTCAGGTACAAGCAATCATGACAACTATAAACAAAAATATTTGTAAGTGAATGTTTGAGTCACAGGGTAGCACTGCTGCCACTCAGATAGGCTCCTGACTTGAATTAGTTTGCCCAAACCTGTTTTTCAGCCCCATTTCTGAAGAACTCAACACTTTAAAACAAGCTGTCAATAAACTGAAGCAGACAGAAAAGAAACAATCTGATTCCGCAGCTGGGGGATTTATTTATACTGATAGACTGGAAAATGTCAAGGTACTTGGAAGGATCCTGTAAATCCTTGGGAGGACTGAGAAGTGACTTGAGTGAAAAATTACCCTTAAATAGAGAAAACACTAGGTTTAAGGGGCTATCAGACTTTAGTTTTATTTCTTCATATTAGAGTACAACTGCCCAGTATTTGCCTAATGATGAATTAAAGCCTCTTTTTTTAAAAAAAAGAACATTAGCTCATAAAAACAGTGGGTTTTCTATCCCTTGATATCACAGAATCATAGGATCGTTTAGGTTGGAAAAGACCTTTAAGATCATTGAGTCCAACTGTAAAACCTAACACTGCCAAGTCCAACTGTCAGAGATTAGATGCCCATCACTCAGGTATGCTTTAAATAAATTTAAATTACTAATGTTCTGATAGGGACGACCTAAATATAACAGCAAGACAGATATTTTCATGCCTGCCTTCAGTATTCGTGTATTTTAACCAACTAAAGCCCACTTTACCCATCTGAGGAGTTAGCAAGTGTACCCAGTGCTCCCGCCTTGCCATAACCAAAGGCTAAAGTATCTTCTGACCTGTGTTTATTTCCCCCCACCCTCTCCACTCACATCTTCTGCACTTCCAATCAAATTTCAAAAAGAAATATGGAGGATGCCACACCGCCATTCATTTGGTACGAACATGGGAAGATGTACATCCAAAGTGGACACAGTCACTTGTCTGCAGTCTGCACTACACACGAGGCTGGAGCAACTGCACACCCATACAATCACCATTTCCAGCTGTCTAGTGCTAGACAGCTCCCCAACAGCACACAGACATGAGGGATTGCTTTTCCAAAACAGCTTGGTGGAGCTCCAGAGCATAAACTCTGAATCTTGGACTTCATTCTGGCAGCCGAACTTAAAATGAAAAATATGCGTGAAGTATTTAATGTTCTTAAGAGTACAAGTCCTTCTCAGTATGCTGTAAACTGCCCTTGACCGAAGACTGTATGTAGGAAGATTCATCAACTGCATCCATATCCTCTAAGTTTTAAATTATATGCCTGACCCCAGAATTGCTTCTCTTTCCTCCAGAAAGCCACATACAACTGCACTCACTCTCAAATTCTGCATCTACACCAGAAAAAGCTAAATGCTTCTTTGTATTTGACCCATGTATTCAGCAGGGTCAGTTTTGGGAAAAAGCATATAGTCACATGCAATATTAGCCAAGAAAGGCTGCCATTTGCAATCACCATTTACCATTTGCTATTTATGGTGACATGACAATCAGCCAACCTGAATTCACAGAACAACAACCAGGAGAAAACCAGCATCTCTGCAAGAGAAACTAGAGGAAACAAAGGCAAATAAAAATTAAATAGAAAGAAGCTTGCAGAGTAAGACTACAGGAGAAACTGTCCATGTTTACTCTATAATGCTAACAGATGCAGACTTTGGTTTATGACTAGAGGTGGTACATCATGCTCCTGTGTGTATCAGTAAAAGTCAGTCACAACAAAACCTTTTAATAATGCAGAAAGGTGAAAGAAAATTATGTCTACTTCACCACACCTTTTTTATTACATATTCTGTGGAATAGCTTGGTTGATGGTAGGAAATAACCTTCTCAATACTACTTCCCTTGTTCAGTAATCTATGATACCAGTCACTTCTGTATACATGTGCTGCTCACACATAACGTATCTGCTGCCATTATACATCAACTGCTATCATAGAGTACTTCCATTATACTTAATTGCTGTTATAGAATATTTTCATTATACTTATCCTTAAGCATTCAGATTAATTTACTACAGTTTTACTGTTCATTTGAAAGTTCAACATGTTTTCAGAAACTGTCAATTACTGAGTAAAAATTAAAATTGAAGTTTTAAAAGAAAGTTTTCCAATGTATAATTTTATATTCTTTGAAGTGACACCATTTAGAGGAAAGCTGTTCTCCACAGGCAATACCACAAACATAACATGACAAAATATTAAGTTAAATGTATTCGTTGATATATGTAAACATTTATATAAGATCAAGGGGTTTAGATTTTAAGGGTGTGGCATAACAGCACCAGTTCAGAGATCAGAAGTTAGGAACAAATTCCATGCTCCCTCCCACAGATGGGTATTTTCCTTCTGCACACAGAAAAACAACTCTGCAACATGAAGAGTCAGGGCATTTTCCCTGTCATGTATTTTTAACTCAGTAAAATAATTCTTCCACTTTACCAAGTTACTTGGTATTTATTTTAAACAATAGAAAGAACTACATCAAAAACATGCAGTTCATATTTCACTGTTAATATGGAAAAGGAGGTTGCAGAAGACTAAGTTGTATTTCAATGCTCTCCAAACATTTAACAAGACTGATTAACTAAACTTTTCTTTAATCATGTGACAGTACAGAAGACAGTGCACATTATATATATGAAAAGTATTTTAATGAACAGAAACTTATTTGATAATGAGTTTCAAATCCTGTTTTTTTCAAATTCCCTTTTTTGGTTTAATATTGCATTACTTAAGATTTGTAATAACTGGAATAACATTTTTTAAAAAGAAGAAATAAAAGCACTGTAAGAGCAAATGTTTTATAATATAGATTATTTTAAATACTGCAGTAAAGATATTTCAGGGCATGTAGATTTTCACTGAGTAAGTAATCAACTCTGCATGACAGTACTTTCAACCAGCTTGAAGTAGTTTTAACAAGTGCCAGCTTGAAGTAGTTTTAACAAGTACTAAACATTTGCTCTAACAAAATAAAGGGACCTCCCCCAAAAAGTAAAACAAATAAATCAAGCATCTACATATTAAAAATTTTACAAATACCTCTTCAGATGTTGTTCCAGTTCCAAGAATAACACTTTCATGATTATTTGGTCAGGCACTTGTTTCTGGAGAAGTGCCACTTTCATTGATGTATCTGTTTAGTACCTGCTGATTAGTTTCCCCCAGCTGGAGGGTCGGAAGAAATACCTCTCAGTCCTTGGTGGCTGGAAGATTAGCATTAGCATTCCACTATTAACTACGGGTCCTAAATTCTTCAGCACTTTAAAGAATCGCAAAGCCTTGCCCGTTAAAGATTATCCACTTGCTTCAATTCAAAGTTTGCTGAGTTTAATACTGGTTGGTCACAATCAAGAAAAACAAGACGAGCGAACAGTGACACCACAGATCCTCAGGTCACATGGTGTTCTGTTACATAAAGCATCAAAAGAGATTAAAATCTTCATGATTACGTTTTCAAATCTCAAACAAATGCATCTTCTCTCAGCAGTGCGAAATGCGCCAACTCTGAAGCTGATTCAGCCTGCTCCCACTTTTTGTGATGCCCATGTTAGTCACTACAGGTAGCTAATTCTGCTTAGAGAAAGGCAGCTCAAGTTGTACTATTTCTCAAATCAAAGTTCTAAGGCTTAATGGCAATTCTAATTAGACACAAAAGTGACAGTAGCCTGTTTGCCAGAAAACATTTCACACAGACAAATCCTGTCCGTCACTGCTACTTTAAAAAGAACTAGTGATGAAAGTTGGAGACACATATCTAGTTAGTCAGATAAAGATAGCAACTCATCATGTATCAAGCCAAAATTCAATCAAACACCGCATATTCTTCCTCACAGAAACAGATTGCCATAAGGAGGTTCTGGTGCATTGTAGTAACTCTCTGCCATGTAACTATGACCCTATATGCATAGGCACCATTATCCAACATTGCTTCAACGTAAGCACATTCCTTCCTTGACCCTGTTGAACCATTTTCAGTGGGAAGAGAAGTTGACTGCCCACCATGCATTGTACAGAAGCAAAGAAGATTCGTTTCCTTACTCCACAGACAAGCTGCAGAGTGAGAGAGCACCCCTCACTAGGGAAGCAGCCAGCCATTTGCAGTATATGTACAGGAACTCCCACCACACCAGAAAGCATGGGCATTGATTACAATGGTTATACCCTTCTGTCAGACCAAGATCACACAAATGCAGAGACAAAACCAGAAACCCAACCTAGCAAATGTTACTTGGGCTTACTGCTGACTGCTAAAGTGATGTCAGATGTATCTCCTCAAGTAGATTTGCTCTGCAAGAATACATTGTAAAGAAACCAAATGGAAAGGCTGAACAAGTTCTTAGATTCACAGAATTATTTGGGT
>WAAE01017494.1:0-22256 GCA_013400495.1 Nicator chloris | reverse complement strand
TATTAAGATTAGTACTAGTGATATACTTTTTAAAATAAAATCAAATAATGAAGCAAAGAAGATTATTTGTTAAATTGTAACTTCAGAGAAACTTTTGCACATTAATCACAAGGAAATACTAATTTTGCTAAGGGCTTCACTGAAAAGTTACCATCCTTTGCAGTTTAAGTTTTCAGAACTTGGTGAGAAAGTTTTATTAGAGTCCATATAATGAACCTTACATTATTTCATTTTCATTTACTGTCACTCAAAAGATTACTGTTGAACAAAGGCATAATCTCATAATCTCATATACTCATAATAAAGAGTATTTCCAGTCTAATCAGAAATGGGATAAGTCTGAAACAGAACCCTATTTTTGAGATTACTCTGAATCTTTGAAACTCAATTGTGTGCTGAAGAAGCTAAAGCTTATTCTCAGAAGAGAGGCTGGGTCTCTACCTGCTGTATTTTTAAGCAGATGAAATTTCTTTCAAGCCCCTCTCTGACAAATCTGGTGCACAAGTGTGTCAGTAAAACTGTGCCAGTGGGGCCAGTGACAAACAAATATATCAGGTGATATTGAGACTCTGTTGATGCTGCTGCCTTAGGTCTTTTTCTGGCAGCTCAGAAAAAATATTTCACTATTTGTGTAGTAGTGAAACTACTACACAGGAAATATTTCACTACACAAAATACAGTGAGTGAGAATAACTTGGGTCTTTCTTAGACATTATTAAGCCCAATGCTTTATTATCTTTTTGAAAATTCTCCTTAAGTAAAATTTATCCAAAATTATTCCAAGAATTTTTTGCCAGATTAGTGACCATCTATGCCCTGAGCAAAGATGTGTTTCTGATTCCTTTCCCCAGCCACTTTCCAGATAGTAGCCCTAACAGAGGAGGTATTACAGAACTGTGCTACGTATACATATATCTGTAGCTCTACATAAGTTTCACAAGCTATGACTATACAAGAACCAGAAAAAAAAATTAAAATTGAAGTACCTTTGAAATCTCTGACATGTGTATATCAAAATGACCATATTTGGGCTAAGAATCTTACCCAGGATTTCTGAATAAACTTTTTTTTTCTTTTTATTTTAAGAGTAGGAAATGGTTTTTTTGAACAAGCCAAAACTCTGAATCTGTTACAAAGGTATGCTGAGCTAAAAACAGTCATTTGACTGTACATTTTTTTCCATAAGGTGGCTAGTTGACAAAGGAGAAGGGAAGAACAAAATGAGGACAAATGAGAAAAAACAGTTCCATCTGACTGCAGTTACTAATGAAGCTAGAAAGTGTTCAGGTTTATTAATAGGAATTTGATAACTGTGTCTTAATTTTCTTACATTGAGATGCAATTCCTCTATTCATTACTGTTATTCTGTGTTTCTTCTATGTTTCCTCAGCTGAAACAGTCATTTCAGAGGTTATATGTGTTTATTTCCTGTATTTCTTGGCTTACTGACATTCTTGACACTGATTTGAAGGAACCTCTATGCATGCTGCAAGTAGCTACAGACCTGGTAGCTATTTCTCTGTATCTGATAACTGAGTTCTTAGCATTTGATTAAATGTTTGTTGAAGAAAACACGTAATGCAACACTTCTGTTGTCAACAATATTGTGTACTGTACATAATCTAAAGAAAAATATCTTTTTTAATACAAGTCAATCTAAGTAGGATCTAAGTTTTCACATCAAGTTAAACTTAGTGTTTTACTACCTGTGTGAATATAAATCAATGTTCTAATAATTTACACAAATTTAGATTCGAGTCCTGCCGATTCCTGTTCCTGGAGAGATGATTTTTATTCTCAATTATTACATGATAAAGGCCTTCTACCTCAGGGTATGATGATGAATAGTCCCACCTTTAACACTGAGCCAGACACAAGACTATTAAATAAATAGCATGACTATGAGAGTCACAAAATCTTTCAAAGACAGCCACTGCTCCTGACCCCTTCACAAGACCTAGATTCAAAACATAGGGCAGGTATTTGAAGGAGTAGGAATTGTCCTGTGATTCATCCTACTTTTTAACATTTGTTTTTATATTTCAATTTAAGTTAATTAGCTACATCCATGGACCTGTCATGTATTTGAATTCAAGACATTGTAAAGCAAATTCTTTTTTATAGTACAGATAATTTTTTGTAGAGTTCAATTGCTTCAGGAATTTATATATGCCAGAAACATAAATGATTTCAAAATGGGATTAAAAATTTCACAGAATAAACATATTCTATGGTTCTCCACTGACTATTAAAGACATCAATCCATTTATAGATTAAGATTATGACTCTAATGAGGGTCACTACATCAGAGGAAGGATCAAGAATCTTACCTCCTGTATAAAGGCATCCTGTATAAATGCATCAAAAAAGTATTCCCAATCTAAAAATGACCCCAATTAGAGACACATTAGAAGATAACCATTTGATCTAAAAATAATTACCAAGTATTTTCATTTTAAAAAGTGAATGCCCTTTTCCATGCAATTTTGTTTCTAAGAATATTATTTTCTTCCTGTAGGTCTTTTCATCCAGAAATAGCATAAACACAAATTTTATTCAATAATGTTTGGAAAGTGACTCCCCTCCTTCACAGAGCGATTAACAGATAATTAGAAATTATCAGATATTCAGAAACAAAGAGATTAATAGGAGTATTAAGTAATATAATATCCCACTATATTGTTATACAGAATAGATAACTGCTTATTAGGGTAAAGATCAGAATATAGTCCCTTCCAATATCTTCAAAAAGAGATTGAAATTTTTTTTAAACAAAAAAAATACTTCTTCATAAGGAATCAAAAATTTAAAAGCTTAAATTTCTTGTTGAAGTCAGAAACAGTAGTCAACTTCATAAAATTATAATTCATAATTAAACACATACTTATTTCTAATTTCAAAAGTTCCTTTCAATTTTCAGTAATAAATCTACTTTCTCCTTCCTAATATAAATTATCATGCTGTTATAATAAATTATGCTTGTTTTAGGTGCCTGCTCTTAGTTTTGTACTTTGGTCTAAAACAAAACAAGTTTATAAAAAATATCTCTGTAGTTATTTTAATGGTGAAGTTGCCTCAAAAATATCCAGGTGACTGGCACTTTCAGATTGGTGACATAAGTATCACAGAATTTTATATCAAAGGCTTGGACTCCAACACACAGGTTATTGTTCTTTGGGTAAGGGATTTGCTAGATGTGCCAGACTTCACCATCTTAACCCCACAGAGTTAAACAGGATTGCATGCACATAAAATTAAAAATCAATATTTTTACATCAAAAGCAATTAACATGATGAATCTGAAACTTTGCTCTCAGGGTACTGTCCTGCTAGGAAAATGGTTTTTTATAATATTATTCTGATTCTCCATAATTAATTCATCCTGATAAATTATAATAAAAGCTGTTATGCTTCATTCATAAAGTGTTTACATTATCATAAATTGTAACTCTTTTTTATTTGGAAAGTTTTCAAATTTATCTTAGCTTCTTAGCTAAAGAAAAATCCTTGGGTAGGAATACGAAGGGCCCTAAAATGAGAAGGAAAAATGAAACCTGGAAGTACAATACAGGCACTTGAAGAGAGAATGCAAAACCAAAGAAAAACCTAGGAAGAAAACAGGGTGACATTCAAGAATGGCAATTCTTCTATTTTAATGTGAGCCAGCACATCACCAACACACTGCCCAACACAGTCCTCACAACAGACCCTTTGTACAGAAAGGTATTTCTTACAGAGTACAGAAATGCTTTTAAGGCATCAAAAATGGGATCTGCATTGTACTACTGCTTCAAAATCCTGTCGGTCCAACCCATCGAGTTATATGCAAAAAAAAAGAAAAAAAAAAAAGAAGCCTAAGGTTAGTTGGATTTATGAAGAGGGTGAGAGGTTGAAGCACTAGAATCAAGGAAAGATAAGGCTGATGTAGTAAAATTTGGAAAACTGGAAGCCGATTGTAGTCACAGCTTGGCCTTGAAACTTTAACATTTTAGCAATCTACATTTCAAAAATCCTCATTAATCTTTAATGCTGCGTGGTTAAAATTAGGATAGGGTCATAACCAGGACTTGCCTGGGCTGCACTAAAATCCTTCAGCAAGTGCTGACCCAGGCTGGTGTGGCCATACACGGGGGCAGCCCTTGTGTTGATAGCACGAGTCCAAAGCCAGCGAGCCATTTATTTTCTTTACAATAAGCATGAGACCTTGGCACAGCAAGGCACTATAACCACAGGAGTGGAGGTACAATGCTCCTGTGCTGTAGCCTTTGTAGTCCCTGATTTGGGACTGGTGACAGAATTCCTCAACAGCCATATATCATGGCTGAGAAAGCTGCAGACAGGAATTTGGAAAGAGTGGGTATTCAGAGTAGATATGCACAAGAACCAACTCTGGCCCTTGTACACAGCATTGCAGAGTTTGGATTTTTGGGGGTGTTTTTGATACATGGCTTCCTGGGATTGTTTGCATGGAAAATGGGTCATTTATCATTATTTAAAGCAGGGTGATCACTGGTATATATGCATAGCTTCTTCTTGCACTTTTAGTGGAAAACAGCAGCTCTGAAAACAAATGATTGGAAGTTTTGTGGGCAATGTCTGATTATGCTTGTCATTAAAAATCTAGGAAGTGTCAAATGGTATAATTATTTTTAATTTAGCTTTTATCGTATCTATTAGTTTTTTAAAGAATTATTGTGTTCTGCCACTTGCAAAAGAAGGGATGTCCATATATCTTCTAGCAACATAATACAATAAACTAAGAATTTAAGAACAAGGGGCAAGCTGAAATATCTCTACTACACAGATTATCACAGGCATAGAGAGGTATTTTTTATTAGTTTTTTTTATTAGTAATTCACAGAACAACTTTGTTCAGTGTATTCATTGGACAAAATATATTTCTCATTCCTGCAACAACGTCCTCTTATGTTGGTGACATAACAACACATCACTGAGCACAGTGGGCCCAATTGTAAATCATTGCTGCATGAATAACTAGTGAAAAGGGCCTATAGAAAATCTCACCTGTACCTGCTGTAGGTTTTTTTCCTTCAGTGCATATTTCATTAATAAAATTATATGTTTATGCAGAATTTTACTAATTTGACCATCTAATTGCTACCAGCTTTTACCAAATGAAAATTGATTTTAAATACAAAACTGAATGAATTTGCATAACAAATTCAAACACCAAACACATTTTTTAAAAGTCCATCTAGTTGTCAATGAAGCAGATTTGATAACCCTGCCATGAAAAAACTGTGGAACTTGCCAAATTTATCTCTTGTTTGTATTAGAGACTTTGTTTTACCATTTGCTACTGCCAGAATATACTATAAATCCTTCAAAGCCACCCAAAAAGAACAAGTAACATTTTCTTCTGAATCGGTAGTTCCTGTTTAAAAGGTATGGAGAAGCACCGGGAACAAGATATCAGACAGCTCAAAAACGCACACACTATTTTATGTTACATTGGATGCAGAATTTAGCATATGCATAAATGCACAAATGACTGCTCAAAATACTGTACTACCTGTTTAGCCATCTGAAACTAATACAGTATAAATATGAATTAAAAGGAAATAGCTTCTGGTGTGCTCAGCTGTCTGTCCGGAGATTTGCACAAAAGAAAACATCTTTCATTGAGGAAATTAGGAAATAGATTTGCAAGTGGGATTTTTAATATCAATTAACTCATTGTTTTCCCAGCAATCAAATTAATTTGGTACTGCTAAAACACTGGGTTGGCAAAAAAAAGGCATCAAAATCCTTCACCAAGTGGATGTGGATATTTTACAGCCTGTTCCATTTTGCTGCCTTTTTTAGATCACTTTACAGACCATGAAATCCTTAATTTTAGCTTTACTTTGTTGGAAGGGCAGAATAAGCACCAAATAACACCTTCAGCTTCTGATGAGTCTTTTGAATTGTAAACACTGGTATGTGTCACAAAGTTCAGACAAAATATTTAACTATAACTTTCTGGATAAATTACCTTTTGGATAATATTTGCACTCCATTAGTTAAGTCTCAGGCATCTATGTAGCAAAATTTTTCACTGTTATCTACTGTTATCCTTGTCTCAGGCTTGATCAACACAAGATTTATCTTCAAGAGGATTTGCTGCTTCTGCAAAAGAGATAGCTTTAGTTTTTCCTTCTAGTGGCTGTAAAGATGCCAGTTAGTAGCAACTGGGATTTTTTTCTCTGGTACAAACTCATATGGGAAGCTGACTGGGTTTGACCACTTTGCTCTCCAGTGTGTGAAATACCATCTATGGCAACAGCAGATTTTAAAGGAGTGGACTGTCTTTGAGACAGGAATGAATTTGGTTCCAAAAAAAGGTACCAATTTCCTGCCAAGTACTACCCAGCCATGAATTAATCTGAAATCTGTCCTTCTACAACCTACAGCTATTAACTGTCACCTTATTAAGTAATGAGATCATTTGGGATGTGAGCTACATGAGAATAAAAAATTTGTCCCAATATTAGCTCAATATTAATTCAATTTAGAAATTCTGTTTATCTTTTGCAGTGTTTTGTTTTTTGAGCAATTTGGCTACAGTTAGTTAGCTATTATTTGACACATGTCCAGCTCTTTGTAGCACTGGTTTTGGAACTTAGCTTTTTTAAAGACAAAATTGCTTTCTTCATTCTGTACACTTCCCAGGCTCCCTAGCTTTGCTAGGAAAGGCATGTTAAACAAGACACATATGCCATGACCCTCAGTACAGTATTTGCTTCAATCTAATTAGTGGTAATATGCAACTGCTAGGATCAGATAATTGGATCTAAATTTGGTAGAGTCCCCAGATAGTCTTTACATACAGCCATTGTGTCTGTAATGGGCTGAGGCAGCATTGGGCCTCCTCAGCTCAGACGTGCAGAGATATTTTGTGTTTCTCAGCTCTCACTGTCAGAGATGATTAGGTGCCAATGCAGCTGGAAAGAAGACAAACAGATTTGGTTTTCAGATGAAAGTCAGAAACTACTGCGCACTGATATTCACTACTGAATAAAAGACTGGCATGGATTACCTTATTAAGTACTCATTTGGCTCTCAGTCAAGGAACCTGATAGATTTTTTTACTCTTGGTGAGGAACTAATTTTTGTTTACATTTTTTGTAATGACTCATCTTATGCTTGGGTCTTTTAAGTAAGACCTAGTGGAGGAGAAAAGAAGAATAGTAAAAAATTTACAATCACAAATCAATTAATGCTCCAAAGAAATTTAGACCCGTTTGCTCAGCCAGAATGGTTGAACAGACAACAGATGCTCATCGATGTCGGAAATCTCAGGACAGATTTAATTACTTTTTTTAATCCTAATTGCTTCTAGATCATCTACTGTGTTATCTCAGCAATTATTTTTTTCCTTTCCAAGGAGCTCAAAATGTAATAGAAATAGAAGCTTTATACTTATAATGAGACTAATTTTTGTGGTTTTAATAAAAGCAAGGAAGCTTTTTATTTTTTTTTAATGAGGAATTCCTCATAAGCTTTAATAGATATGGAAAATGAAGAGAATAAAAGAGAAAAATATGGTGAGAAAAATATGGTGTGACTTTTTCCATATCATTGGACCAGCTTCTCCTGAATGGTTTCCAATCAACATTGTACATGATTTTTAAAGCATAAATTTTTCTAAAGCAGCAATTGGTCATGGTGGTTTAACTCCAGCCCACAACTGGGAACAAGTTCCACATGGCCACCTGCTCACTCCCTGACAGGGGGATGGGGGAAAAAAACAGAAAGGAATCAGAAGAATAAGTGAGAAAACTCATGAGTTGAGATAAAGACAGTTTAATACGTACAGGAAAAAACACACACAAAATAAAATATGACATTAATTCACCACTTCCCATTGGCAGGCAGCCCTTCTGTCATCCCCTGGAATGTGTAATGTCTGCTTGGGAAGACACACAACGAAGCTTCTAAGGCCCTTCCTTCCTTTGTGTTCCTTCAGCTCTATATGTGGAGCACAGCACCCTATGGCTTTGGTCGGCTGGGGTCAGCTGTCCTGGCTGTGCCCCCTCCCAGCTTTTGTCATCCCCTCCTGGAGTCCTCGCTGACAGGGCAGCTGAAAAGATCTTGTGTAAGCACTGGTCAGCAACATTGGAAACATCCCTGTGTTATCCATGCTGTTTCTAGCACAAATCCAAACACAGCCACGCAAGTGCTGCCATGGATACAGCTGGCCCTGGAAGGAAACACAGCAGACTACAGCCATACCGCTCTGCCATGGACTGGAAGCTGCTGTGGTGGCAGTATTTGGAGACTGAAACACCAAGCCAATTTTAAAACATTAGGCATGGGTTCATTTATATGTACATTTAATTATCAGGTACTCTATCGACAATTAAATACCACACATAAATCCATACTAATTGAGCCTTGGAAAAATGATGTTTTTTTGCTTCCAAAAACACAAAATGATGTGGGTTTTGCTTCCAAAAACTCTGATACCCACAGTGCTTGATGTTCTCACCCAGTGACTGAGATGGTTCATTCAACACATCTTCAAAGAGGGTAGTTAAAAGCAAAGTTCTCCACTTTTTCTTCCCCAAGTTCCATGCTTGGGGAACTTGGGGAAGAACTTGGGGAGTATCCTCAGTGTTTATATGAAGCTGCTCCATGAACTGAGACCAGTCTGGTCCTCTTTCTCGTAGGTTCTGCCTTGTGCAGGTTTTATCCTGCACATGATGGTTTGTTTCATCTTCTTCAAATGGGTGTTGCCTCTTTAAAGACTAACTCATGCTGCTGCTCATATGATTTCTTCAAGAAACTCCAGACTATGAAACGATATCTTAAATTTTTTTAAGCCAATATTTCACCTGGCATCTAAAACCTATCAGTTTTGTGGCATATTGAGCTCCAAGACAGGCAAGGTAAGTTTGTAAACTGTTCTTCATGTTGTATGTGTTTTAGATAGGTGAAAATCCAGCTAGGATTCCCAAAATTAAGATTCTTTACAACATTTAAAAGGCCAGTGCATTTATTTCTCAAGTGTATACTGTCTGAGTTTCACAAATTTTCCATAGTTCTATATTTCTAAAATCAAACTAAGGGTATGTAGGAATTTTTATAAAGTCAGTACTGAGCTTATTCCCTTTTCCTTTCCCTTCCCCTGTCCTCTCTTCCTCTTAACCTTCCATTTTAACCTCTCCTTAGTATTTCCCTCCCCTCACATTTGCAGTCCCCTCCTTCCTCTTCTCTCTTCTTCTGCCTTCAGCTTTTGCCTCTCTTCTTTTTCTTCTCCTTCTGTAGCTATTGATGCTGCAAATTTTCCTAAACCTTTGGAATCTTGATGAAACAAACAACTCCCTCTTTTTGAAGGAAGCACCTGCCTGAGATAAAATTACATCTAAAGAACTTAATTAAGAGTCTTAGGAAAAAAAAAAAACAAACCAAAAAAACAAAACAAAAAAAAAACCCCCCAAAAACCCAAAAAACAAACAAACAAAAAACCAAAAACAGAACACAAGATAATTATAGCTGCAGTAACGGAATTCATTCACAACAAACTCTCACACAGTTGTAGCAGAATGCAAAGATTAAGCATCTGGTAGTAACTCACAGATAAGGTATGTTGGAAAGACAAGTAGTGAATGTTATGTCCCAAAAAATAAAATAATCTGGTTTGGAGGTAATAGGAAATGAGCTTGTTACTTACAAAGATCCTGGTGGGAATTACCTGTAATGCATTTTAGGAATTTTTTAGAATTTTTTCTTTTTTTTACCCAGAGGAAGCTAACTTAATATACACATATGAAATAATTTCATATATATTCGATGTAAACAAATATATAGTCTCCAACTTATGACTTTCTTTTCAAGAACCAGATAACCAAATGATACCAAGAATATCCAAACATGCTTCCAAGAGTTTCTGGTTTTTTTCTGAATTTTATAATATATAATTGGTTTTAAATGTTGTTTTCTTCACATTTCTAGATAAAAACACTCAGTGTTATTTACAAGTTCTTTACAAGCTTAACATACAACAACACAGAAAAGCAAATAATGCTCAGCATACTTGTGGATTTTACTGAAAAGGTCTCATGCTTCATACTCAACAAGTTTTGCAGAGTTTATTTTTAATATAATGTTGGCTAAACAATTTTACTTCTTGAACTACATAATTACCACTAAAGAGTAAAATATTACTGTTATTAACCTGTGAATCTGTGTGAACATGCTTAGGAGCATTTGCTCATATTCAGTGTGCTAACCAGGCAAAAGGCTTGGAATAACAATGACACTGTTATTATCATGTTATTTATGTAATAATAATTATGTTGTTATTATTACTGAATGGAAATAAGAGAGTGTTACAGCTGTTTCCAAAACTTGTGATCTCTGGCCATTTAGAAACTGATGTTATTGGAGATAAAATTGTCATAATATGAACATCCATATAACATAAATTTTTATTAGATGGAAAAGGGATTATTTTGAAAGGAAAAAGAAGGCATTTTTACTAATGGAAGTCCACTCTTCTACTCATCAAAAATCTGTGTTCTGGGGCTTACCACACAGCCACACAAACTGAGTATAAAAGCAGGATAAAACTCAGAGGATCCAGCTAAGAAGTTACAAGGCTAATATAATTTTATTAGGTCTCATATGATGTAAGAGATTTCGTCTTTCCTCTTTAGTTAGGAAGAAAGAATAGGAAAAAATCTATTCACATATTGAAAACGGAGCTATCTCTTTACTAAAAGATTTTGGATAGTATTATTTTTATTTCATATAAGAAATTCAGAGCCCAGTTCAGGGACAGAAAGAAAATTACTCCCACCCTTCGGGTTTGAGGAGCTGCCATGGAAGACAGGACAACTATATGAAACACTTTATTTTACACTGCAGTTTTGAAGTATAGCCATGCTGTAATATTTCTAACCCAACATACTCCTGTCAACATTCCCTCAGTCAGGTTACCACAGTGAGTGGGCTTGTTGCCAATGCAGTCAGCTCGGAATTCCTCGAAAGGCTTTATGCCCTCTGGATGGGAAGATAATCTGCGCTTGGAAAATGTGATATTAACAGTGCTGCAGTTACAGGAAGAGCTGCAGAAAATACTTTAATATCCACAGTACCATTCCTCATTTTTCTTTGGGCACCTTGCAGCAGACACCACCTTCCACACCCCACTGGCATGGGTCTCCAGCTCCTCTTTGTGGATGACAACAGTGGCTGCAGCAGAAACAATTTGAGGACTTCCAGCGTTCTGCCTCAGCACCCCTTCTGCTTGTTCCTCTGAGCAACACTGCTAGTAATCCAGAGGCTGTGTTCAGTGTTGAGTTTAATCAAGGATATGCATTGTACCTTCCATGCACTTTCTACAGCTCCAGAGGTCCCAAAGACTAAAGTTTCCTTCTGAAATTATGTGAATTCCTTGTGTGGTGTTGAGAACAAAAGTAACTCTCTGCAATCATTTTGTTGTTAATAATTCTGCCTTTAAGCAAACCCAGAAGAAGGAGAAGAAGTATACACTCTCTGGGATATCTGCATACTCATGCCAAAAAAATCAGAAAATAACTACTCTAAATATTGTGCAAATTTTCACAGAATCACAATTGCATATCCAAGACTGTCAGAGAATATTTATGTATCAAATACATACATTTGCAGTCATGAAGGCTGTTTTGTATAGTCATTACCAAAAAAAGTAACAAATTTCTCAAATATATTCAGAGCATAATTTCCAGTCACAGTTACTCAGGGTTCCTTTTTTTAATTTTTGTCCAGAAAGCACAAGTCCATGCTCATTTC
Source organism: Nicator chloris (assembly GCA_013400495.1). Lineage (NCBI taxonomy): Eukaryota > Metazoa > Chordata > Aves > Passeriformes > Pycnonotidae > Nicator > Nicator chloris. The sequence goes on along the minus strand of WAAE01017494.1, from coordinate 10,478 downwards.
TGACTTTCTTTTTCATGTATCATGCTTTATTTATACAGTTAGTCAGGATCTAGATTTAATCTGATACAAACCCAATGTTGGTAATGCCATTAGTTTCTGTCATGTAATTTCACATTCTGTTAAGAAACAGAATTTGAAATTAGCATATGCGCAAAAGCATTCGGAAATTGAAGTTTTTTTCTCAGCTGAAAAGGTCAAGGACTTGTAAATCTTTGTCAGAACTGAAGCAACACAAATGCACTGCAGTGGCAGCATTCCAGAAAGGTGCTGCATTTATTGCCAAGGTAGTGCTTGAGCCTCAATAGTGTGAAAAGCTGTAACAGCTCGTAAAAATCATAAAATAAAAAAATATCTGTAGTCAACAATGTAACATATGATTCAAGTAACCTGGGTAATAAAGTAAGAAAGTAATGAGGGTAAAGCTTTATTTGGAGTATATACTGAGGCATCAGAAATGGTAAGGTGGCAAAAAGACTCTGGAAAATCTGGAAAAGGGTAATTCTACTCCAACAACGGATAAATAGCTAACTAGTGTTATCATCCCTACCTTATTATCCATATTATGAATATGTATTGAGGACAAACATTCTTCATTACATTTTTTCTCTGAGGTATTTTGAAATTTCTACCGCAGACGTTCAAAATGAGTGAAAAATCAACACCATAGGTCTTTAATGCAGGAATAATTTTATCTTCTATGAGTAATACAGAAGAATCACATAGAATCCCAGGATATGCTGGGTTGCAAGGGACCCACAAGGATTATCCAGTCCAACTTCTGGCCCTGCACAGGGCACCCCAAGAATCACACCATGTACCTTACAACATTGTCCAAACAATTCTTGAACTCTGTCAGGCTCATGCTGTGGCCACTGCCCTGGGGAGCCTGTTCCAGTGTCCAGCCACCTCTGGGTGGAAAGTCTTTTTCTAACATCCAACCTGAATGTGCTCTAACACAACTTCAAGCCATTCCCTTGGGACCTGTCACTGCTAACCACAGAGATCAGTGTCTGCCCCTCCTTTTCCCCTCAGGAGGAAGTTGTAACTGCAATGGGGTCTCCCCTCAGTCTCCTCTTCTTCAGATTGAACAGTCCAAATGACCTCAGCTGCTCCTTATACAGCTTCCCCTCAAGGCCCTTCACCACCCTCACCGCTCTTCTTTGGATGATCTCTAATTTAATATCTGTCTTACATTACAGTGACCGAAACTGCAAGCAAATATTCAAAGTGAAGTGGCTTCAGTGCAGAGCAAAGCAGGACAATCACCACCCTTGCCCAGCTGGCGACAAAGGGACAGTACAATGAAGTGATTTTTCCCAGATGCTAGATCAGTAATCAGGAAATCCTTTGTTTCCATGTTTAAATCAGTAGATTAAATGAAAAACAACTCCACTTGAAATTAGCACTGTTGGTATGGCATTTAATTGTGGTCAGAATCTTCATGTAACAGTTTATATTTGCTACTCATTAGTTAATTGATAGAGCTCTTTTAAAATTACTTCCCTTAAATGGCAAAGCATAGCAATAAGCTTCAGTATCTTGTTTCAACTGGTTGCCTACTGACTGGTAACTAAATGTCTCTCTTTTTGTTCAAACTTAAAATGTATAATTTTTGTTAATTCATCTATTGCAGGTATTTTACATATTACAATTTATGCTTTTCTCTGAAATATCTGTCATTGGCCAGTGCCAGAAATCAGGCAGATAAAATAACTGCTCTGCCCCACTTATGAATAGCTAAGCATTTGCAATGTCAAATCTTGAGATGCTGAAACACTGCAGAGACTATATTTCTGAAACCAGTACCCCACATTTTGTTCACATTACACACAGAGTAAAAAGGGGTCTTAACCGATGTCTTGAGAAGCAGTGATCTTTCCACTCTCATAATGAACATTTATTTAACATGGCGAATTTGCAATGCTCATACAAACAAAACAAATATTAGGAAATACACTAACTCAACATGCTTTCACTGAAAACCAGATATTACATGGAGGAGCACTGAGGAAGGAGGCAGTCCCTTTTTGCATCTGTAGACATTTTCAGTTTTGGAAGCATAAGAACTGTTCGTGTTTCTTTCTTCTTTATTTATTTTGAATTAAGAGATTCTTCTTCTTCAGATGTCATTTTGCTCTTAGCTGCTGCTACACCTAGACTTAGCACATTTTAGAACTTAGTAACTGTGCACTCAGATGGTGAGTGGTCCTGGAGGCAGATGCCTAAACCAGATATCTGAACTCCTCAAGCACTGCTCTAATTTGCTTCCAGGAATGGGACATCTACAACTTCTCTGGGCAACCTGTTCCAGTACCTCACCACCCTCACTGTAAAGAATTTCTTCCTAACATCTAAAGTAAACGTGCCCTCCTTCAGTTTGAGGCCGTTCTCCCTCACCCTTACATGCCCTTGTAAAAAGTCTCTCTCTGGCTTTCTTCTAGGCCCCTCTTTGGGACTAGAAGGCCACGGTGAGGTTTCCCCAGAGCTTCCTCTTCTCCACTTCTTCAGCTCACCCTCACAGGAGAGGTGCTCCAGCCCTGGGGTCGCCTTCATGGCCTCGTCTGCACTCGCTCCAGCAGATCCACATCCTTCTTGTGCTGGGAACCCCAGAGCTGGACACAGCACTGCAGGTGGGGTCTCATGAGGGGGTAGAGGAGAGAATCACCTCCCCTGACGTGCTGGCCACACTTATAATGCAGACCAGGATGTGGTTGGCTTTCGGGCTGTATCGTTTTTGTAATGTCAGTACTCAGGCCCCTAGGACCGTTACCCTCAGACAGGACAGTTCCGCAGTTAAAACATTTCCCATTTAGGAAACAAAAGACTTCAAAGCTCCTCAGCTATTGCAAGTTCCAAGTTACACACAGACCTGCTCCCAGCTCCAGATTTTCTTTTCAAATTATACCGTCAACAATTGTGAAATTAAATGCAGTGCAATAATCATGAGGAAGCAATTTCCATAAATATTGATTATTATCCTTCTTATTTTATCTGGTGCAAAATTAGAGTCAAAATAGAAATAATTTGAGTACTTTTCTTTAAATACGGTGTTTAAGGTCCATGTACTCAAGTTGTAGGAACCTACATTCCTGCCATTTCAATAAGTATTAGGCATGTTGCTCACCCTGTTAGAGGTACCAAGTTATTAGTGCATAAATTTGCCTTTTCTTACCATAACATGATGCCCTTGAGAACTGAAATAGAACTTGTCTTTTACCTTACACGTTCTTGAATATTTAGCTTTCTATTTTAATTCTTCTGTGACAGATAGAATATTAGTAATGCTTAATGCTCAAATTATGTGATCCACCAGCTGCAAACAGGTAATTTTGTTCAAATAATAAACGGATCGAAGTTAATTGAACTGTAGAAGTAACAATAACAGTAACAAAAACAATGTATTTTTTCAACAGTAGCTCCATTTATATTTTCTTTTTATAGTAAATTCACTTAAACTTTTTTCATTCATTTCCTCTCCAAAATAATTGCCAGTAAAACTTCTGCTTCCAATAAGCCACATGAAGAAAGACTTTACCCATAAACTAAAGACTGTTAAATATTGCTACATTTTTAGTTATCTGACTGCTATAAATGGAAGTAAATTTATAGAGGATATATTACATCGGATTTTTAGTTAGAGACAATATGACATAAGAAATTATTTTAAATGCTAAATCCGCAATTGCTCCACCTCTCTTTTTTGGTTAAGCAGAGTAAGAATTCACTCAGACTTTTTCTGTATTACTCTGGAACAAAATGTGTTCCACTTTTATACAGCTATTTCTCTCAAGTTTTTCTTATTCACTGCTCATTTTTTGTCAGTAATTCCCTTAAAATCTGAAGATATTTTTCTCAATATGCAGATGTATTCTGATAGCAAAAGAAGAGAGAAAACGAAATCTATAAAAAAATATAATTCTTGCCTATTCCATTCTCTTCCAACTAGTAACAAGTAGATGTTTATATTCATTTATAGCAAATTGATATAGATTTATTTTGCTGCCAGTTGTGTTGTGCTTTGATTTGCCAGGTGGTACAGCTTCTTAACTTTTAAAGGCAGAAACATTATCTCTGGATATACTTGCAGAATATCTGTAAAATTATTATATTGTATGAGGATGTGTTTAGCATTCTTGAAAAACACATATAAAAAAGTTTTGGCATAGAAGAAAAGCCTTACACTCATTTCATACTTTACCTAAGGGAAAAAGACAGTGAAGAGCAACCTACTTGATAATAAAAGCTTTGAAAAATGAATCCTGTTTTTCTCCATTTTTCATGTTTCCAAGTTATTTGGTTCACCTTCAATTAGAACACACACTGCATGCCCATGAGTAGGCCTGAATTCAACACAGGATTTATAATGAAGCATTCTTTATTGCCAGATACCCCGGAAATCTTAGACCATCTGGTTTCACAACATACTTGTAGCTGATTATCTGCATAAGAATTAATTAGGAACACATGTTAAACTGTTGTGATAGCAAAATTGTTGACATTTGTCTTATATGTGTTTTGAAAAGGACCCATTTTCCAAATCAGCTTCCAAAAGTGGATGATGTAATGAAATAAAAGGCAGACTCTACTAAGATTAAAATGCAGGTTCCTTGGCCAGGAATGACACCTAAAAGCATTATATTGTATTTTTCAGTGTCTGAGTATAAAAATATGACATAGATGAAGCTCCTTCCTGTATCAGTTTATCTCCTTCATATAAAAGATAAGTATAGCTTAAAATTGAGAACAAAAACAAAACAGCACAATGCAAAGTAGGAAATACAATGAGATTCAGATGCTTAAGGATACCTGAAACATATATTTATTTTCTCAGCAGAGTTAGCTGTCTTTTAATTTTTAAGTAGAATATATGCCTGTGGAATTTATAGTTAAATAACTCCCCATAGAAAAACACCAAATATGGAATTTTCTAAAAATGGCACCTTGACCCAAAAGTTACTTGTTCTTTCACTGGGGCTTTTTAACACAAAGACTACCAGTAGTTTATGTGAATACAGACAAATTATTGTGACAAAATAAGTTATTACACATGAAATGGGTGACTGCCACAGACCACTTGTTTGCTATGAGTCACTGAGAAACAAAATGCCTAAGCAGCTTCAGCTATCACTAGAGAGTTGGAGAGGGTTTATGAACATTTGTAAGAGCATACCTCAGCTAGAATGAAGTATCTTGAAATTGTAAGAAACAGTAAATATTTAAACTAACGGGCCTTCAAATCTTTTTGTCAAACTGTGAATAGAATAAGTCATACGATTTTTTTTTTAATTAAGGCATTAATAAAAAGAAAAAGAATGTTTTCTATCTCTGATACTAACCTTGTTCAACAGAAAAAAGGCAACATGAAACAGTGTTTAAAATTCAAAGGAGTTTTCAATTATTTAATAAAAGTAGATTTTTTTAATAGTGTTTTGAAATCTGCTGTTTTGCCTTTCAGTCTGTTTAGTTCATTTCATTCTGTAGGAGTTAAACACTTCAAATTTGTGATTATATAAATGACCATGAATGAAAGACTTTTAGGCCCTAGTTTGTGCAACAGCTTGCTAACATATTCTTAAGTCTCTGTGCATGATATTAAGCCAGAAGGCAGCATGGCAACTTTTCTTTGCAAAGCTGGATAATTTCTGTAAAATGCTAACTCTTATGGAGCATTTGGTTTTGTACACCATGCTGAAGGTCTAAATATTTTTTTTTTTCCTGAGCAGCCTGGGATAATGGAATGGCTATTTTCCAGTTTACATAAGTCTATCTCCTAGCCTCTTCTCACTTCCTTGGGTGCAGCTTTAGTGCCTGACACCAGTAAAATGTCATTTAAACAGAGAGAGAAGCAGCAAATGTTACAATTCGTGTTAAGAACTTTAACTACTTTTGAAATGGGTGAGAAGAAAAATGCTGGCATGTTTTAGCAGCTGTACGTAGAGGATAACACAAAACACAGAACAACAGAAAATCTAGTGCTTTTACAGAATTTTTATGTCATCCTGACTTGTGGTTCTAACTTGAGTAGCATTTACAACTCTTAGAAGATAAAATGCAATCTGTAAAGAAATTTTCAACTTCTATAGATATTAGTTAAGGGCTGGAGAAAGCAAAGAGTACAATGCATGTGTTTGTATATATATTTATATATATACACAAGTTTACAATTCCTTATAAACACAATAGGGATTTAAACATTTTAAAAAGTGTAAATTGTTACACATTATTTATATTATCTGATTAGTTACATGAAGTATAACAGTCTCAGTTACATCAGGCTAAATATACTAGTATTTCCCTACTCAAACAAGTCTAAAGCATCATAAAACATTGTATAAAATCCTTCCCTGTGCCTAATCTTCCTCTATCAGTGAAAAGATGTCACACTTTCTTAACTATATTACTATACGTAAAGCTACACAATTTTCCAGGTATTGCCTTCAGCTGTGATATGTAGCAAGACTTAAACAGCCAAAATCCACATCCATTATGTTTCTCAGATAAGGAATAAATTCCAATTTGGTCAAATATAATACAGGCTTAAAAATATGAAAATGACTAAACATGATGTGGACAGATGGAGACAGATCTATCTGCCAAAGATATACAGGAACACCTGCATTAATAGACCTGTCATCAGAAAAAGAGAAAAAAAAATTCACTTAAGAATGTCTGATGTCTTTTAGGCTTAGACAGTAGTTGAAATAAAAAGGATTTGCTGTTTTGAATGGATCTATGAATGACCATTAGTACTAACTTTTTACTGACATTTTTACTGTCTTTTTACTGACGTGCTGACTTTTTTTTTTCCTAGTTCTCTATCCAGGAAGAAAAGTAATAATGTCATGTCGTATATGTCAAGGATTCAATTTAAAATAATTTGTCCAGCTGATTTGTCATAATAAGGCATTAGTGTTTTCATTGAAATAGCTGGATGGAGAACAAGGAAAAAGATGTGAGTCCATTATCATAAACTGATCTTTCTCTTTCACCAGTGACCATCAAGGTAACTCATTTCAATCGCTAGTGCAGATGAAGGCATTTCTCTCCTTTCAACTGTTATTATGCAGCTTATCATCATGATTATTGAAGAAAGATACTATAATTATAAAGATTAATTAGTAGTCAGAAAAATAGAACCACATATCTTACATTAACAATATATCAGGTTCCTAGAATGAAGCTTTCAAATACAGGAAATCACAATGTTTGATAGGTCAGACAAGAATATGAAAATGTATTTTTGTGTTATTACAAAGCCTTTGTGATGATATGTAAAAATGGCAATGAGTCATCTTCTGTCTCTGCATAAGGACATCTTTTTATGTTTGTAAAAACCCTTTAGATGTTAATTAGGTAAGGACCCATCAAAAATCAAATTAGGAACAATTAACACTTATTACTGCTAAGGAGAAGTAAAAGGAGGAAACATAGTTGGCAGCACATAGACTCTTACTGAGGTGTTTTACTTGAAATGAGGGCATATCACAGTGTTTTACTGGGAAAGCATTCAAAACTCCTGAATTACAGCTTTTCCTTTTTATAAATTAATCATTATTCAAGCAGAGACGAGAAGTTCTTATCAAGCACAGCTGAAGATATACTATGTGGTATGTCATTGTCTATTAGAAAGAGATATTTCCTAAGCAAGCTAAAACTCGTGGAAATACTGAGCAATACAGTCACAACTACTAAAAGCTAAAACTCGTGGAAATACTGAGCAATACAGTCACAACTACAATCAGAGATCAGGTATGGGTGTGAGCATGTCTTTCCAGTTCTTTGTTAACACCAACACAAAAGAGCAGCTGAATGGTGACAGTATGTTGCATTTCTGCTGGTTTTTTCCTAAAGCTCTTTGCAAAGTAATGTTTGCATTACCCATCAAAATATTTGCTATACAAATTCAAAAGGCACATACCTAAATAAAATTACTTCTGCATGTCCTCTGTAGCAATTTGTTCACATTTGCATATGCTTCTCAGCTACCTGGCATGATGAGCAAATTGATTTTAAGGTAATTAACAGTCATGAGGAGCAAGAACACAGAACTTCTTATAAAAATTATTTTACAAGCCAGAAACTAAATGGGATTCTTCACAATTTCAGATATCTTCTTGTGAGGACCTAGCAATGAGAGATGACAAGGGAACTCAGTGATAAAATAAAATGCTGAAAATGGATTTTATACCAGAGGGTTCTGTAGTAAGAAAAAAAAACCACATGAAGACAACAGCTAAGAGCCAGACAAGATTATGATTGATAGAAACAATTAATAATTTAATACATGGCCTTGTCACAGTTTTATGCAAGTGATCCCTGATATTTCTGATTATAATTTCATTTTCTCTTCCAGATATCATCCATTTTCTTTGCCACTTATTTGGNATTGTTTGGCAGTCAATGTCAAACCTTGACAGATATTCACTTAAGTGATTTTTAAAATAGTTAGCACTATTGAGAATATTTAACTCTGAAATCTGTTTTATGTTGTAAACTGTTCTATTTTATCAAAAGATGCATTTACACTTCCTGCATATTTTACAGAACCATATGTCCTGTAAAGTACACATTTATGACTTGAGAGCTTTCAGCTGCAGGGCTCTGGTCAGTCAGAGTTTTTCTAAAGTATTTCTTCTTTCTTCAAGTTCTTTGTCTTCTAGACTTAATAAGACTATCCAAATAAATTAATATCTATAGACCTTCCATGTCTTCTTTAATTTTCCTAATGAACTACTGAAGGTTGAAGGTGCTTTAAACCTACCTTCAGTTAACCAGTGATGCAAGTCTAAGGATAGTTGATAGCTATCCACATTTTATAATCTTCTCCCAGGAGCTCTAGCCATACTCACTTCAAAGTTCCAGAACTGCAATTCATTCACTCCCAAAGCAAGCTAACAAGGAGACCGAGGAATCTTCTACCTGTAACATGACATCCTCTACCTGTATATTTTCATTTAAGACCAAGTATTTCTACAGAACTCGATCAAAATATTAGAACTGCTGCTTCCTGAGAAGCTCAAACAAAAAGTTCAATTACAATATGAGATACAGAAGTAGTTACTGAGTCCATCAAAACCAAATCTAATACTTTCTTCCAACCTCAGCTATCACAAATTTCATATTAAATGAAGCTGAGCCTGAAGGCAGCTGTAACTTCTCTCTCACCTTAGAGGCTTGGTTTGACAGTGACAGCTGACTGTCATTGCATCAAAATCCTCAGAGAGTTTGCAAATGAGATACATTTCCCTGCTAAAAGCACCTGTGAAGACAGCAATAAATTAGTCATTCTTCAAGAGGATGGGGGGAAACTGAGCAATTAAAGGTAGTCTCACTCATTTGTAATTAAGGGTAGTCTCTTTCAATGATGAGAAAATAAATAAGAATTATATTAAATTATTGCTAAAAATAGTTAACCTCCTTAATGGTTTACTTCCTGGATTGGGTAGATTAACTGCTCAGATACAGTTACTGTTCAGTTACAGTTTTAAGCTTATGGTATTTATGATATTTTCTGTTATGAAGATAAGAAATTAAAAAAATAGGAGAGAAGAAGCAGCAAACTGCAGGAAGGGGTCAGGATGCTTCATTTTAGAACAGCAAGCACATTTATAAACAATTAGACTTCTAGTATTCTTCCTCTTCATATTATGTTTCTGTATAATCCATATCCCTATCCAATGCTTAGTTGAAAAGGAAATTGAGTACATCATGTTATTGTGTTGTAGCTTACAGAAGACATTTATTCTACTTGTGCTAAGTGAATTTCTACTCAAAGAGTGCACTCTGGCTTTATGAGTTCATATAAAATCTAAACAGCAGATGACCAACTTCTCCAAAACTAGAAAAAAAGAGATTTTTTGTATTTCAGACAAACCAAACTACCAAGGGAGACTCCTATCCTAGGTTTTAATAATAATTTCTTGACACTGGCATGGGATTTCAATAAAGCTGTGTTATAAAAATCCAGTTTTAGCATTTCTCAGAGGGAATTAATTTCTGGCTTCAGTTATGGAGTTTGCATGGAAGAAATGTGTCTGAATGTATTCAGAAAGTTGTCAATCAGATAAATTTTGACAAAGTGTAAGGTTCAAATTACACCATATATTTGTGTATATTAAATCATCAGTATTTAAAGCTAGAAATACTTCTGTGCCAGCTATCAAGGTCTATTCTGAAGTTTAGACAGGAGATAACTGAGGAGGGGAAGCACCTCTGCAGTGGAACTGTTTTATTTCACAGCCTAAATTCAAAACATGTTTGCAGTGAGCCTGTAGGAGAAGGGACTCAGGTGTACACTCAATATAAAATATGGTGACATTTTCTTCTGTCCCTTAAAATTGTTACATTAGTTTACAATAAGGACTCCTCAAAAGGTTACAGATTAGGGTAGTTTCACATTCAGGATGATCTCTATAACATTAACATTTTTGTTGCCAGACACAACTCTGTTCGTGTTATATTCGTGTTGAATTAAATTT
>WAAE01017491.1:111989-145051 GCA_013400495.1 Nicator chloris | reverse complement strand
AGTGCCCTGGACTCCGACAATCCACTATAACACTGAAAGTAGATGGATATTCAGGTTCAGAGGGCAAGTTTTATGACCAACTCTGTTCATAAATTTGGAAGAATCTGGCAAAAGAAATAATTTGCTGAAGAGTTTTCTGCATTGAGTATTCTTCAGTGTAAACGTTCTTCCCTGTGCCCCACAGAGGAAGGTTTAGAGGAGTGTGAGCCTGGCTGAAGGGACATCGTGTCCCTGTGACTTCCTTTGTGTTCCAAGTGCAGTGGCTCTTAGGAGAAGTGATGCACTGCCCTTGCCAGAATGGTCCAGAATAAATAACCACTTCACTGAAGAAAGAACGTTTTTCACAGTCGAGTATCTGAGTGTATGATGCTAAGATCTCATCAATGCCTCTTCTTTCAGACACAATGTTTGGTTATTACTGCTAATGACTGTGAGTTATAAATAATGGCTGTTCAATGAATATTGCCAACTCTATCCTGTGCTGGGGGGAGGAGGGTGGATTTTTTGATGCATTGAGAGCTTTGAGACTGCTAGTTTGAAGGTCACATGTCCCAACAGCAGTGAGAGAAGACTGTCAGGGCATATGGATGGAGAGCATTTCACAAGGCTCTGATGAATGTTTTCTTCTCAGATTCTTCTTTGGCTTATTAGTAACTATTTTCTGAGTCAGGCAAGCATTTATGATTCAGTAGCATTTTATCCTAGTGTATTTTACTATGTGGCTACGCGTCAAGCAAGGCAGCTGAAAATCAAACTTCTGATTAATTAAAGCAGAAAGAAACATCTGAAGGGCAATGAAGTTTTTCTTCCCTACTACTTTGTCTTTATTTTTGTCTCCAGCTATAATGAAGCTATTTATATAATAAAATATACTCTTTCTTGGTATAGAAATTGTTTCTTTGATACATCTTCACTCTTGTGTCTACAGCTACAGGACACTGACTTCAACACAATTAAATTCATGAAGAAAGCATAATGCACCTTCTTTTGAATGGTCACAATACTTTAAGGTGCTAGTCAATGAAATGCTAATACAAGTTTAATTCAAGAACTTGAAAAGATGCGTCTTGAGATAGAAAGAGGTCTTTCAATGGTATTACACTGGTTTGTGTCTAAAAATGTTCTTTATTATATTCAGCACTCAATGTCTAAAGCATTACTTGTATCTAGGAGTCAGCTACTTTAAGGACAATTCAAAAATTGTATAATATGGCACCTACTTTAAAATGAGTAGGACTGCACACAATGTGATGGTTAAAGAAGAGCTTATAAAAATAATTTAATAAAGAAAAATATTTGTATTTACATGTTGTAAAGTAGTACTTCTGTGGGCGCTTGAATTTTATAATTGGTTTTATTATCTTTTCTTAGCAGAGAAAATATTCTTGGCAATTGCTCACCGGTAGCTAAGTAAAATAATTGATTCAATTTTTTTTTAGTAATTAAAGATGATAATCTTTTCTTACCTTATTACTAATGTCATATAATATGCTGACCATTAATTTGGTGCTTTGGGCAATTGGAAGAGTATTTTCCCTCATAATTATTTTCATATATTTTCTAGGGAAGAAAAAGAAGAAAAATTAGGATCATATGTCTGTGATTTCCCTGGTTACTTTTCATACTTTAGACAGAAAGAAACTTTCAGCCTGGCAGCAGGCAATATGGTGTTTTTCAGTATTAGAGCCAACTGAAGGAGTTCACCTCCACGTTTGCTGCCAGAACCTTCGTGGTTGCACATCCAGTCAGTTTAACAAGCAGCATTCCCTGTTACTTTTCTTTATTTTTCTTACCCAGTCTTCTCTAGTACAAGAGACTTAAAGTAATGAAAAAAACCCTCAAAATACAACCCCAGGAGAAGTAAAGAAAAAAAACAAAAAAACCATGCTTGGAGCCCATCACTAAGAAGAAATAGCCCGTACAAAACAGCTTCCCAATTCATATGTCAGAACATTTTCTGTACTTTGAAAGTCAGAATTCAAGACTGTCGAGGAGAGAGAACAGCTCATGAACAACTCAGTGAATGAGTTCTATACTGCAGTAGTGAATTTTACATCATTTACTGAAATGCTGTGATAAACCCACATTATTAAATATTATGCTGCATAAATGCCATGAAAAACTATTCATGTGATTAGCATTTTCTTACTGCATACCGAGCACTACTTTATTGAAAAATCTCTACTATTACAGAACAATTTTCATTTCATAAGAATACATCCATCAGAAGAAAAATGCTATAAAGGTTAGATATAACTAAATGGCTCAAAATTTGGAAGCTCATTGTGTGCAGAAGAAAGGACAGTGGGTGATAAAGAACAGGAAAGAACAAAGTGATTTGTGTATACAAAGGCCTAAACAAAGAGCACTGATCAGAATGTGAAATGTGGTTTAAAAGTCATCACACTAGCCTTTTTAAATTTGATGAGTTAAGTAGATTTGTTGAGATGATTTCATGAATAAAATTATTCCTTTTTTTTTCTCAGTTTATTTTCGGGAGTTGTGGACATTAAAATACTTTCTATGAGATTTTTTTTAATGCTTTTAGGTGCATCATCAGGCTGTTAATGCTGTGTTATGTCAGAAGTTAATGCCACATGGAAAGCACAGGCTTGCACGTTTTTGGGGCCCAAAAAACCCAGTAAGCAAGGGCCATTGTTGAATTTGATGACTGAATGTGCCAGTCAGCTTCTAATCATTTAATATCAAGGGAGCTCTTCCTGCACTTTAGCAAAAATATGCACATGAGCTTCTTGAGATGTGATAAAGAAAATGAGTCTTTTAGAAATTCTAGAGTCAAACAGAAGGTCAGAAAAATACTGGAAACAAATGCCAATGTAATTTCTGTTGAGGTGGGGTTTTTGGTTTTTTTCACAGCTCCAGGACAGTGGTTGTAGTTGTACACCAAGGAGGGCTGGGGTGGACATTTATTCTTAGGTTGTTGGAATAATCTCGCGTGGGAAGGAATTTGGAATGGCTGGAATCTGTCTGCCTGCCTGTTTTAATTTTTAAATACCATTACTTTGTATAAGCTGCAAGAAATCATTGCGTGCATGGTAAGCTGCTTACTAAAAAGTCCTTATAAAAAATGGATGCTGTGAATTTATGGTAGTCACGCAACACATGCTCACATTTTTCACTTACTTGAATTCATTTGATAAAAATAATTTGCTTACTAACTTAAAGACTGCAGAGGGCAAGTTGCAGTGGCAGTGATGATTTTTGGACTCTTAAACCATGTTAAATTATAAGAATATTGTTCCTTGCTGTTTGGGGTGGTCATGGCTGTTGTGATCAGTCCCATCAGACAGATGTTCTGTTGTCACATCTGTGCAATCAAAGGACAGGATGAAGAGACCAGCTTTTGGATGTAATTATTTTTGTGTTTTCCTGTAAACTCCTATGTCATATTATTGAATTGCCTTGCAGCTATGGTCATATTTACCTAAGCAGGAATGAAAAGGCTTTTTTCCCATTTTAATAGCTGAAGAAATGAGTCAGAATAGGAGTGATAAGTGCCATCAAGTGAGACCTCTACATTAGTGTAACAAACTGAACCACGGTATTTTATATCCCAGACTCGTGTCTTTGCCCAGGGGTAATGAACCCCTTGCATTGACTCACTCTCCTAAAGCATGAAAAGCAAAAATGTGGCACGTGACTTAATGCACCCTGCTCTCCCTCCTGCCTCAGCTAAGGGAGAAATACACCAGAAATGCCAGACAGACCACATTTCTTTTCTATCCCCTGTCCCTGTAGGAAAAAACCCCAGCCAGCCTGGATAATATTCCTGGTTTGCACGCACAGAGAGCATGGCTGCCAATTTTTCTCTCTGATCTTGTCTCAGTGGCACGCTGCAGCACTGATAAAGCAGCAGAGGAGTGAGAATTGAGAAATACAACTTCAGTCTTTATGGGGATTTGTTGCAAAGCTGCCTCTGAAAAAGCGTCATGTACATACAGAACTAGCGGTGTTGGAGTTAGCAGAGAGGACTTTGTCACTGGTTTCAAAGGCTCAAAAAAGCAAAGAGGAGGAAGAAGTTAATCAAAGATCGGTTCCCAGAACTATTAGCTTTGGCTCTGACCACAGAGGTCATTGCACTGTCAGTTTTCTTTCTTCCTCATCTCTCAGTCGGGTCTGTACTCACCTTTACAAGAGCAGTGAGTTGTGTAAAACACAGTGTAAGATAAGTCTGAAATATCAAAGCCTTTGCACTTAATGTCAGCCTCTGTTTTTCCTTTAGGTGGCGAGGTGAAAGGGGAGTCTCAAAACTCCAATGACTTACTTTCCTTTCTTTCCTGTTAACTAAAAGACCACTATTTAAGAACTAAGTGTCTGACCCACAAAGCCTATTAATAACCACTTTGTGAACAGGACTCTGTAATATTTTTCCTAAGTATCAGAAATTAATTTGATATTAATTATGTGATTCCAAGGCCATAGTAAAATCTTTTGCTTGTGTATAATTAGTATTTCTTTCTACCACTAGGGACAGTAAATGAGATAGAGCAAAGGAAGACTTCTGCAACTTGATTTGTATTCACTCCTACCAGCTCTAGCCCTGTCTGTCTTTGATTTTAGTGGAGTTACTCTTGATGAATAATAGTCAGTATTATACTTTGCAAAACACCTGTGAACAAATTTGTGGCCATTCTAATCCAGCGCTTTGCAAACATCTGGACCAAAGGCTCAGGCTTGCAGACTCTTAAGCACAGAGGCATAACTTTCATGTGAATCACCATATTGATACTTGTGAGCCAATTTAGATGAAATGTTACAGCCTTTACACAACACTCAAGATCATAATACAAGTGCAGCACACAAACATGGTTTCTGCAGCTCTTTCATTAATAGTGCACTTGACTCTGCTTACGTCACCTTAAGAGTTCTGCACTGGCACAACGTTTAAAATCTACATTTAAAGTAAAACTTTCCTGTAAGTCACTGTAGTATATCTGCCCATGTATTTTCTAGAGGGGAACATCCATAGCAAAGGTTGTCCAGGGAATTATTAGAAACAGCTGACTGCTGTGTGTTTATCATTGTCATCTAATATTTGCAAATAGTGTGGGATTAAAAACAATACAGCAAATGAACTCTGCTTTGTTGCCACAAAAAGCTGCACAAACCCAAATTACATTTGTTATTTGATGAAAGACCATTACCAGCCAAAGTGGATCCATTTATCTTGAAAAAACAGTATTTTGATCCTTGTTTGGTGAAAATTGTATTAAAGACTGAATGCAGTCCCTTTTCTTTCATGGATAGATGTTGGTCAGTGCCATGTGAGTTTGGAACACAGCGAATATTAGTGATGGAATTATTAAAATGTTTGTTATATGATATTGGCTTTTTAAAATTTTATTGTAGTGTGTTTGTTTTGCCAATAAACCTATTCTAGCACAGAGCATATCAACCAGCTTCTAATACAGAATTCAATGGCAGGTGCTAAAGCCCCAAACTCCTAAAATAATTAATGGTTTGGTGGTTTTGGTTTGGGGGTCTTTGTTTTGTTTGGTTGTTTGGGGTTTTTTGCTTTGAAAGATTCACTGGCTTGGTACTGAAGATTTGATAGATTTGCAGGAACTAAACGTGCAGACAGGTGTGCACTTGCTTCATTGAAATTTAAATTAGTAATGAATTCTCAGGAATGAAATCAGCTCTTTCTGTCAGGAGTGTCTTGTGGAATTTCCCACAGAAATGCAGTTGCAATGGCCTGTGGTGAAGCGAGTGTTTGTTTTTTGAAAGAACTGAAATCCTGAGGCAGTCAGAAGGTTGCATATAATGTATATTTAGTTGTGATCGTGAAGGCCAATTTTCTTTTATGTACTTGGAGGCATATTTTATGGTTAATTTCTTTTTCAGTGTACAGAAACTCCAAGCCTTCCCTTCTCAGTCCCCACATAAAATCCTTGACCGTGTGGTGCACAGGGAGCTCCTGAGAGCTCGGGAGGAAATCAGGATGCCTCATCTGTTGGTTGAGGTTTTGAGTGGTCACTATTCCACGTTCTATTGAAGCCTCCAGCAGCACAGTTTCTTCTCTTTCTCTCTGTCAAGGATTTCTAATTCTGAGCAGCCATTCAGCCACACATTGGTATTTTTCATTTCAGAGAGCTTTTCCAACCATCCTCTCTTGTTTTGTTTCTCCCATTCCTGTAGCCTCTACCTGATGTGGAGGATTTTGGCTGTAGTTAGACTTTAGTGCTGAGACACTAAAACATAGGCTGTGATTAGCTTTAAAGGTTTGTTGTCTCTAAGACATGTTTTTAAACACTGAAATTCCACCTAGTCTGTGGATGCTTATCTGTTCTGTAGTAGGAAAGGTAGATGTAAATGGGACACTTGAGCCCATGACTACTTTTCAGTAAAATATTGTCATTTAGAATTGAGCAAATTCTCTTACCTCTCACATTAAACTAAGCAGCAGTAGAGTGCATTTTAATGGATTAAGAATCAGCTGGTTGACAGACCTTAAAACGTACCTGTCAGTGGGAAGTTAAATGTCATGAGAATGGTTTGAATGGGGCTCCCCATGAGGGAGCTCCAGGTCCCACACCACCCAGTTTGTTCAAAGAATCTCTGCTGCTCCAGAATCTCTGCTGCTAACATTTCCTGTAAATGAGGCTAAGAGCCTCATGGGAGTAAAAATAATGTGTATATCTATGTCATATAGAGAAACAATATATGCACTCCAAGAGTGTTTTGTATTTCTTTTAAAACGAATACCTGTAGTCTTAGGAAAGAAATGGTTGTGCTGCAGTCGTACTGCTGTGTTGTATTTTAAAAACCAGTGGCTCTGAGAAAGGTTCACCTGTAATGATGAGAAAGGACATGGGAGTTCCCAGTGTGATGTTCTGGCAAAAAGAACAGCTCAGGGAAGTGGAAGCAGCACGCAGCTCCTGCAGCTGCTGATCAGGAGTAGAAACAGAGAGATGACTTCCAGCTCAGGATGTGGAATTGGCAGGTTCAACACAGGAATACTGTTTCCAGTTGAGACGTCCCCAGCTTTGGAAGCATTTTTGAGGGGAGATAGGGTATGGAATATAAAATCTTTAAGCAGAAGATGGATTTTAAAACAGTTTTTTTTCCTGTATCCTGACTGACTATTATTCAATTACTAAAGAAAAAGATTTTCTGCCAAACTGACTGTGAAAAAAAGCATCTTCTACTCAGTTTGGAAGGATCCCTGTCCATTTTCTGTCTGTTTTCAAATGCCTGGATTGAGAAACACAGAAGACTTCAGCTGTGGGACAGATAATGTATTGATCTGGACTGGGGCTTGAATGCAGGTAGACACACTGTGCATCTCTGCTCATGTAATGAAAGTACAGAAGCTACAGCGCCTGAAAAAGGTGACATTAAAAAGTAAATTCATTTTCCATTTAGGGTTCCCTGTTTTTAGGAAGTAATTGGGGCCTTTCAGGATCACAGTTTTTGCTTCAGGTCCTAAGGAATTGAACACATTTATTTGGAAGACTGAAGGATCATTTCTTCATTCTGATGACCCAAAAGAAGTTGATTATACTCTTCTGAAAATTCATCCATATCCACCACAAAGTAAAGCCCTTTTTATTGCATTATTGTGTCATATTTTGACAACTAAATAATTCTAAACACCATTATCTCAGAGAAGGAGAAAAGAAGATGTCTGAGAATGATTGGCATCTTTCTATCTACTAAGGACGGAGCACATTAAAGTGATAGATAACTTTTGTACAAGTTACTGAATAACATTTGTACAAGTTACTGAAAGAGGAAGGTTCATTCAGGGAATGTTGCCAATAGCTCAGTGTGGCCAAAGGCCAGGGTGCAGGAACATACCCTAACCAAGTGACCTGCCACAGACTTTGTGTTCTTTAAAAAAAGCTACCAATAAAACCCCAAAACCAAAAGCAAGCACTTGCACATTATGTTGTTGTTATTGTTATACCTCACATGCTGATTGTATCTTTAAATTCACTAAAGAAATAATGGGTTAATTAGGATGTTAAAGTATCAGGGTGCATTTTGTGGTTGTCAGAATCCATCCCCTTCAGCTGACATCTTACTGTGCCCGTACTTGGGCAAGGCACATGCAGTGAATGTCTTTTCTCTGGAGACTCTGCCTGAATGAATGAAGAATGAGAAGAAACTTGTGCCTAGCCTTTATTCAGGTTTTTTATATCTGTGAACTTTTTTTCCTAAGACAAGGAACAATTGAATTGTTTTTTGTTCCTCTAAGACTTGGCTACTCTTCGCAGTGCACACAGAAAACTGCCACTTGTTTTTTGTTACTGAAAGATCTGGGTTGTTGAATAGCTGTCAGACTTGCTTTTATCCTATTACATCTTCTCAGGGAGTTGAAAGTGCAATTTGACATCTAGGGAGAAAAATCTAAACCCTCACTTTCAAATGTTTTTTCTATCTTTCATGTTCCCAGAATGGCTTTGTTTTTTCCCTTTTTTCTAAAATCTTAAAAGCCATGCAGAATGTTTCTGTTTAGGCTCAGTCTGCATATTTGTGTGCTAGAGTGTTGCAGTGATGATCAGTAGCCAGTCTAAAGGTGCCTGTGAGCAGAGTCAAACCACAGAAGCAGCGTGATCTCATGCCAAGGGACACACTGGAACTCTTGTGGCTGCTTGGCCGAAACATCATGGCATTGCTCCTAATTCTGCTTGGGGAAGGCACCTTTTCATCTTGCATGTTGCAGATGTTGTGTTGTTGCTCCTCATGGCACTCTGGGTTTAGTTAGTTAACCACACACCTGGAGCACTGTCTGAGAGCTGGAAACTCAGCATGGGCCAGCCATACTCTGTTGAATCTGCAGGTTTCTAAAGAAACTGAAAAAAAAACCAAAACAGATAGTTCCGTATGCAGTACACTCTGCCGTGGTGCTGGCATGTGGAAATCTCTCTTCAGACTAACCTTAGTGCTGGAATTTGAAGATGATAGCGGACATCTTAACAGAGATCGAGAATTCCTACATTTGGTCTAATCAGTTACTTAAGCTTGGAATTCTTTTCTCATATCAGTCTGCAGTGTATAGAGGCTGGGCTGACATCGGATTATTGGAAACCTCCCAGTTGCAAACTCCTCCCTCCTCTGTGGTGCTGCACACTGAAATCACAGGGTTAGATAAGTTTGCCTCTTGGAAGGACAGAACAAGTGACAAAGACAAGAAGTAACTTAAGATATGTCTAAGCTGAGACATAGACTTGAGAAATTAGCACCACTGCTTAGGAAATATTTTGCTCTGAAGAGTGAAATTCACTTTTATAGGAATAAGGCAGACAACAGAAGAGCTGCTTAAAATATATTTAAAATATGCTTATAAATTCTGCATAGCATTTCTGCCAGCACCCAGAACACAGGTAAACATCACCTGTATTTCCACAGAAGTACTGGCAATCTGTCACCAGGTTCTTCTTTTTAAAGTCCATCTTGGCTGTTTAATTGGTAGATTAGACCCACTCAAATGGCAAGATTTGATCTGTCATGGTTACTGTTTGTATCTTTAAAAATAAAACCCCTATAAATAAAAGGCACATCCAGAGCTAATGTAAATTTGCATAGTGTCAATTAAGTTAATGATAGCATTATAGTGAATTATATTACTGATGTAATTGTGTTATTTATTTTTATCCTTGTACCTTTAAGTTGGCAGAGAGAGGGATTTTTTTTTGAACTGTGATTGGAGAAGTTCTGAAATGTCAGCGGAACTAATAACATCAGATCATCTTAGATTATCATAGACTTTTAAATACTGCAAAATCTAGAGCTTCAAACATGACAGTTGCAGAAATGTTTGGAAGCAAAGATGTTGGCTTTTCCTTTTTAAAAACTCTAAAGTCAAATCAATAACTATCTAGAGCTCCAACTTGAATCAGTCTCTGTTGATTAGGTGAAATTACCCTGGCATTGAAACCAATTGGAATTGCTGAAAACTCTGTTTTGTTCTTCTGTTGGTTGCTGTTAAAAGTCTGTCTCAATGGCTTCTGTCAGAATTGAAGTGTTTCCCCACTGGTGATGATAAAGTAGATTTCACTGCTAGTGAGGGACTAAGTGATTGATATTTAGGAGTGAAGCGTGCCCTGATAACTCATGCCTTCCCCCTTTTCAAGCTTGGAATACATCATTTGAGGGGGAACTGAAATTGAAAGAGGCATAAATTTGTGGGAGAGATACATACGGGGATGAAAGGAATTTGCTGTACTTTTTCTTGAGCCTCTGGAGATGATACAGGAATATATTTATTATTCATGACAATTTTGCAATCAAAGCTGACGGCAGTAAAATATGTGATTAATAGACTGTTCTTTAAGGAGATCACCAATACGAATAAACAGATAATGCGTAGGCGGTATTCCCATCTGCACATATGTATTAAATAATATCGAAAATTGCATTTTTCTTTGTCTCTGCTTCAACTGCATGTTGAATAATAAAACTTAGCCTTCCTTGAGCTCCCTCCTCAAGCTTCCCTATTTCTATGTGTGCGCTTGATCGCTGCAATACCAACGTTATTGCTCGATAATGTGCTTGGTGTAATTGATCTTAGCCCACTTATTCCTATTGCTCAGAGTGAATAGGATTTCAGCTGTGTTCAGAATAGTTGTGTTCCCTCCCAGTTTGTGATTTCGTGCACGTTTGAGTGACATAATGGCTGCTTTATCCGGGCGCGCTGTAGTTCAGCAGGCGTTACCACGGGTGGATCATAATGGCTTAGCATCTTGGTTTTGTGACATAAAGCTGGTGGGGAGAAACATAACAAGAGCAGTCACTGTGAGCAACTGCTGGGCTCTTCTGCAGACAAATAGCAAGAACCACCACGGTTCCTCACCCTTCCGTGCGGCGTAAATCACCGCGGTGATTGGGATAATCGCTGGGAGCCATGATGGCCCACGTTATGAGACCCTGAGGCGCCAGGTCTCCCACTGTTTTTTGGAAGGCAAAGATAATCCTGCAGATAGCTCAGGAAAGGTGTTTTTCTCTGCTTGCTCTGGTAGCTGAAGCAGCGCGGGATAATTGTTCTTGAGAATCCAGGCGTGAAGCGATGTTACCTTTTTAATGTCCCAAAATTGGCTGTTTTAATAGCGGTAAGCTTGTAACATTTACAGCTCTGTGGCAGCTGTAGTGTGCTGCAGGATGCAACAGCACTATGTTATCCTATATAGGAAGATCTTCTTCAGTATGGTAGCAAAAACCTGCTAAATAACATAATTGCCTTCCCCACAGCAAGTCAGAAAGTGGCACATATAAGGACAGTTCTTGAGATAAAGAGCGTTACTGCTTGCAGACTTTGTCCTTGCAAAGTATAAGAGCTAAGTCTGTATTAGGAGACCATTCTTAACTCAAATGTCCTTTCACATCTTTCTGTGCCCTTCCACATTGTCATGGGACTGTCCTTGGAAATACTGAGCGTTCAGTTCTCACTGTCTGCCTACCCTCAGAAATACTCCATCATTTGGGGTGATTCTGTATCTAATGTACAGATACCAACTTTACTTTTCCATGTTCATGGCCATTTTAATATATCACAGCTGAAGCTATGCCTGAAACCATGGTCACTATTCATTCTTCTTTATTCATACTCAAAAACAGGTGATGATCACTCCTGGAAGTGGAATTAAGTGATGTACTTTCAGCCTGAAGATCCAGAGAAAGAGCAGAGCTTACTGTGCAGCCAGAATTTTTGACAATGCGTTATTGCTAGAAACAAAAGTGACATGAATTATTTACCTAGAAATATTCAACTGGCTTGAGATCACTGCTGGAAATAGAGGAGTTCTGAGCCTTGTGAATCATTCATGAAGCTTTATTTAACAGACTTCTTTTTGTCTTCGCAGATCACTGAATCGTATTTTATAACTTTCAGGATGTTTCTGTGGGTTTCATTCTACTTATAACAGATTGGGGTTTTTTCAATGCTTTGTAAGGAAGCACACATCAGTAAAGTTACATTTTTATGTTTGCTTTTTTCACACATCAGGGGGTATGGAAAGGGGCAAAGTGGTGTGGAGAAGGAAGAGATGTGTTATAGGTTCTGCTTGATCGTATACTTTGTCCCATGTTTGCAGGCACTGGGAGCTGAGGCACCCCAAAAACTGCACCCATGGATAGGATGGCCTCTAGCTACTCCTGAGGTTTGCTCAGCAGCTCTCACAACCTAAAGTTCTCTAATGTTTACTTTTTTTTAGGAGATTGTATTAAAAATACTGCGTAATATAACCAGAAATTTGTTTTCCTGCATGTGAATATTTACAGCCTTAACATTTGGACATGCACCAGCTAATGCTGATTTGTTAATATTCAAATGTGGACTTCTAATACTATTCTTGGGGCTTTTAAATCTTTAATAATTTCAAAGTCTGAAAGTAATATTGCTGTAGGAATAAAAGGAAAAAAACCCATGAGTTACTTTGGAATCCCAATGCAAACACTTGGTGCTTGATGTGGTATCATGGTGAGCAGTGGGGCTTTTCCTCATAAATCCTCTTCTAAAGGGAAGGAGGTAAAATGAGGAGAAAAAAAAAAAAAAAGAATCCTAGCTGGATTTAAGGAAAAGAAGATAAATGCTAGAAATATCAAAACCTCTCAAATCAGAGAAGAGGTCTTCCTCCCTTCCCCCGATGAAAGAAGAGTTATGACTGCTACTTGCCACGAGAGACAGAGGAACTACAGATCACAGTGACATCCCAAGTCTTGCTCATGGACATAGGGTGAGAAAGAAGCACACTGAAAAACCACTTGAATGGTACTTACAGGCAGTCTAATTCCAGAACAGCTCATCCTGTGAAAAATACACAGCCCAGCAGGTATAATTATACCATGTTTCTTTACATTTCTTGTAAAATCTCTGGTGGTGAGAGAGATTTCTCAGGAATACTGCTCTTTTCAAATATACATTTAATAAAAAGCATACAACAACCAAGATCTGTTGGTGGTAGTCAGACGATTTACCTGTTCGTAGCACAGGTCAGATAATTTTTGTATTCAATCTGACTTCTTGCTGCTGGAAATGATACATTTGTAAAGAAAAAAAAAAATTAACTGATGAATAAAATGGATACTTCCGTGGTAGGCTTTCTCTACTTTGTGCCTGGGATTTTTCTACCCCATATCAAGACAAATCAATCAATTTGATTTATCTATAAAGGAAGAGGCGAGTACAAGTGACCTGCAGACCTTTGCATCCCCAGGGAGAGAATGGAAAAAAATCTAAACAATAGTTATTTCTACTGATAGTTCTAATTGTTTCTACTCCCCTGTTAACATGCAATAGTAGTGAGAAAAGGGTGGCTCTTAGTTCTCTGCTGCTTGCCCAGCTGGGGCTTTGTGGGGGTACATATCAGTGAAGCAAGAGACTTTTAATCATCCAATTAGGAAGATATATTCACCCATATAACTCCCTCTAAAAGAAGTTTGTTAATATCAAATGTATCTACAATACTATATGGACTTATGTTGCCTGTGGAAATATGCTGATTTTATGCTAAAGTTAATATGAGATTTCATCATAGGGTTTGTTTTAGGGCATCTCCAAAGAAGAATATAAATTGTATTTCTTCATTCACTGTATGCATGGAGTTACTTTTCCATCTTCAGTAAGATGGAGACAGAGGGAGAAGTAGGATTGCTCCAGCACCTGTGTGGCTGGAGCCTGTCTGGAAGCCTTTCCTTTCACAGGACTGGCTGATCCCAGGCATAAGAACAGTTCTCAGTTCTTTTTCAAGATTTGCATGTAGTTAAAGCAAGGTTTGGCTGCTGTGGGTGCTGAAGTGATTGTGTTTTGTCTTTCTGATATCACTGTGACGCTTGCTCATTTTCAGCTAAAAAACTGACTGTTTTGCTATAGCAGCTGAATTGAAGAAAGCCAGAGGGAAGTATGTGCATTCATGTAAAAATGCTGATTGTGGGTCAGCTCAAATACTGAGATGTTTAAGGATTTTTGTCGAATGGAGAAACCTCGTTTGAGGTAAATGAGGCTTTAAGTTATTCTGAACAAATGTAAAGGTCTGAATCACAGAGTGTTTTAGCAGCAATCCATGGAATAGGAAGGAAAACAAAGTTCTTTTCTGTCTTGTAGTGTTTCTGACTTTTTTTAGACATGTGGCAAACCCCTTTTCAGTCTTTTCAGTTCAATCAGTCTGAAAAGCTAGGACCAACCCACACAAAGGTTAAGGCAGGGACAGGTTATCTGTGAGGTCAGATCCTACTTCCTACAACTTGGCTTAAGGCCATTAGGATTGCCAGTGAGGTTGTTTGAACCTGATTTTGTGCTTACTTGGGTGACAGTGTCATCTGTTATGTCAAAAGGCATAGTGGTAAAACATTTCCAGCTGAAGCACACAGCTTGAGCTCTATTTTCAGAAGCTGATCTAAGTGATCTTATTTTCCTCTCCCCTTTCTCCAAAATACTTAACTCTCCTAATGATCAAACTCTTAGTGTGGTTCACTCAGTTCCAAAGAGCCTCTGGCTTCTGCCACTGAGGTAATTTATCTTTTAGAACTAAAAAGTAATCCTTTAGAGGAATGAATGAAAACTTCTAACTGTAGATCTGTGTAATTTATTATGTACCTCTTATTTTGCCCAGCTTTTTCAGACTGCTCTCTGCAGCCTTTCTGCAATATCAGTTAATATTGAGACAAGTTGAAGGTGCGGGAATCTTCAGTCATCACAACATGTCTAGGGAAAAGTCAGGTATTTTCTCTTTCTCTCTCTGTTAAAAAAATCATTGAAAATAGGTCATCATTAAAATAAAAACCAGGAGTTTAATGTACTTTGTAGTGGCTCTGCTTCTGTTATGCTCAGTGCTAAGATCACTGTTTTTCAAATTTGTAGAAGTGCTAATGTTATATCTTCTATATATGCTATAAAATGTACTTTTTCCCGTTAAAAGAACTGTCACAGGCTCCATGTGATAGGCAATATCAGAATACAATCTGCAGAGAGTAAAACTCCATTCTCTGTATCACTGGAAGGATTCAGACGTTTCAGAATTCTGAAGCTGAATTTTAAGCTGTAAGCACTCATTTTCTCTCTTGGACTGCCACTGTTCTCTGCAGCTGTTGTTGAGGTGGGTGCTTAGTTAAGATGGATGTAGTATTTTGTTTCAAAGCCAGTTTAATCTCAAAGCCCTATGTCTTTTACTTAAATAATTATAGCCTGTGCTACTACCTCACATCAATACTGGGGTAATCTGTGCTAAGAAATACTATGCACAGTTATAAACTAGACACCAAGTGATAACTACTTATTAAAACCCTCCAAATGGCCTTTTAAAATGGGAAGTCTGCATGGTGGTACCACACACCATATTAAATTGATTAGTATGTAGCTTTAAAAGGCAAAATTACAATGGAGATATTACATGTAGCACCACATAAAGTGCTGCACCTAGAATATAATGAGGTTAAAGCCCTTGCAAGATGTCAAAAAGCCAGTGGTGAAAGTCACACCACTGATGTGCTGTTGTTTCTGCAGGAAAATTCACACCTCGATTTTGTAGCCAGAGTGGCACAGGAGTCACCAATACTTCCCTTCCTGTCATTTGCCACTTTATTCCTGTCAGACTGGCTGCTCCATGATTGGAGGGACAGCTCTGCTCCCCCTGTTTATTCATGCTCCAGGCAGAGCTGCTGTCCCTGTGCAGCCACCCCGTGAGTGGGGCCGTGACGAGGTCCCTGATTCTGCATTCAGGCTCCGCCACCTCCGGCTCCGCCAGGGCTCGCTGAGCTCTGTTCCAGAATCACTCCCAACCAAAGTCTAGGGCAGCCACTCAGATATCTTCTCCATCTATTGAAAAATAGCAGGATGAGGAAGGGAGGTTTGTCAGCTCATTTTGTCTGCTGGAGGTTTGAAGTGACTGGGAAATGTTTGTCTGTAAGTATGAATTTGCTTTTGAAATCCAGTGAACTGACTTTTTACTTCAGTGCCTTTTTTATTTGCTGTGAATTTCCTGTAACACTCAGGCATTACCTGCACAGGTCCTTCATGAATAGCAATAACCCTTAATGTTGACTGAATGCGAAATAGAACTGTTACATTTCTGGGAATATTTTGGGTTTGTATGTCTCTCTGTGTTGCAGGAATCACCAGTTGGTGAGCTGAAATAATCTCTGGTGTCTTCCATAATGAGAATAGTCTTTCTTAGTGTTAGTCATTGCCTCTGAGGGGGAAAGATTTGTTTAAGGAATTCACTGGTGAACAACCTGCAAGAATTTTGGCATGTTGTCTGTATAGGCAAGTAAATACCATTACTTAATTTTTTTTTTTCATCTAGATCATAAATATTCATTCTGATTCTGCCACAAGCAATGACAATTATCCTCTGCAGCATTGTCCCCACATCTTTTCTATCTTCATATCAGTTCAGGGAGTTTATGTATTGCTTCTTGTAGAAGATGCTTCCCAGCAAGATGAAGAACATTTGGAAACACATTTTGTTCCCTGAGTGTCCTTCTCTGTAAGGGCATCTGCTTCTCTTCTTCTATCTCATGGTGGTGTGATATGACTGATAACAGCTACTGATTCTTTCCTTGAATGTAGAATATCAAAAAACTGGATTTTGGTTTTAGTTGTTTGGTTGTTTAGTTGTTTGATTTTGGGTTTGGTTGTTGATTGTGGTTGGGGGTTTTGTGTAGTTTTTTTTGGTGTGTGTGTTTTTGTTTGTTTGCTTGTTTTGTTTTGTTTTGTTTTGTTTTGTTTTCATTTGATTGTGGTTGATTTCTTTCTAGCTATAAGCTTTAGGGAGATATAAAAAACTTAGATTCTTCCTTTACTACTATATCTAGCAAACCCTGTTTAAAATTTTTATTTATCAGTTCTTGTGTCATGTTTAATGAGTTCACATGATCTTCTCTGAAGAAAAATTGAATCTACAAATCCCTTTGTAGTATTAATGAGGTACTGGGGTATAGACTCATGCACACCTTTATTCCTGTTAAACATGTTCTTTTAAGTTATGCTCTCTTTGGCATTTTTGTGTCTTCTTGTTTCTGCCTTTTAGAAGAATTTCTGGCTTTTTGATAGCTTAGTTTTCCAATATGATGTGCAAGAGGTCAGGTTTGGTGACTTTAACAGCCCTTTACTCTTCAGTGTCATTGTTTCTGGTCTCTGACTGTGTGAGTTGCTCTAGAGCTGTCATCAGGTAACCAAACCCATAAGTGTTACCCGTTTATCTTCCAGCCTTCAGTTCAGCTGGAGAAAATTGGGTGTAAATAGAATTTAACCTGGTGAAAAAAAAAAAACCCAAAAGAATGAAAAAAAAAAAAAAAGAGTAATCCAAGGGTTAGACTAATAAATAATAAATGCTTTATCTTCCTGGTTGTTTCAACCAGAAAAGGGCTATTGGAAAGGGCATCTCTTACTGCAGAAATGCAGGAGGAAAACTACGAACGTACTTTTCTATGCATTCTTCTAGACTTAACAGTTTCTCCCATGAAATATAAAGCAGAATGCCTTTTCTAGTGCCCCTTCCCTGGGCAGGAATGACCCCCAGCTGGCTCTCTGAGCTCAAGTGTTTTGCATGCATCTGTTCAATCTTTGTACAGTATGTTACCAATGGAAGGATGCAGAGGCACAAATAAACCTATCATAATAACAGAACTAGAAATACTGATCATTTTATTTGCTGTCCAAATGGAAAATCTGACTGGTTGGAATTCTCCTGGCCACCACAATTTCTGCTGCCATCTAATGAAGGCATCAGAGTGCACTTCCATCTCTGCCCGTGGCACCAGGAGCAATCCCAGAATAAAGCATTATAAACTTGTTCTGTACTCAAGCTGCTCAAAATCTTTTTGAACTCAAAGGATACAAAGCTAGGCAGGATGCTTTTATAGCTGAAGTTGCTCTGGGTGACAGGCAAAACACTCTGGATGTGATACAGTGTCAGTGATGTAGAAAGCAGTGCCCTTGTCCCTGTTGGGCTTTGCTCCCAGGGTTTTGCTCCTATGATTTATCAGCCAGAAGTTGCCTCAATGTATTAAGCTGTAAAGTATTTTAACATTTTCTCTAAACTGACTTACTATTCAAATGTTTCATTTGACATTTACAAAAAGCATTCATTAAGGTATAATTATGGAAGAAAAATCTGTTTAGAGGGGGGAAAAGTCACCAGTTTTGCACTTGCCAATACATGTTGTCAATTATACTGATTATTTATCAATAATAAATAGAGTTAGAGTTTGGCCAGCATCTCTGGTGCACAAGTAAGTCTAAATGAATTCCTGGTCTAGATTAAGTGATTGGTGCTGTGCCAGGGGAGCAGGTTCAGATTTGGTCTGAGACTGAGCCCTTCCTGGGCACTTGACTCTCATCCTTCTCCTGTCTCTCTGTGCATCTGCTCAGCCACACGTCCCAGCTGCAGCTTGGTCTCACAGGGCTGGATATCACCCTGTCCTCTTCTCATTTTGCAGGAAACTCAGGATTTCAGTAGGCACTGCATTTGTTGATTGCTACTTGGAAGAGTTTACTTCACGTTTGTGCTATGTGAACTGTATTTTTTTTAATAAGCTGTGTGTCAAATTCTGGAATTGATACTATTCTCTTGGTGTGTGATGAATAATCACATGATATGATTGATTTTAACTGGACATATTGAATAATTTAGTGTGTGAACAAATTTGTTAAATATTTGTAGGAAGTTTCTGTTGCATTTATAATTGGTGTATAAGCATTGTCTGATGAAATATGTAAAAATAACTGTATTGAGTTAAATGCCACACCACTTTAACATTTAACTGTGTTAGGGTGTGCTAGCATTGGACTGTTTATCCCCTCTCAAGTGTCTGTTTCAGAAGTGAAAAATAAGTGCAATAGAATCTCAGATACTAATCAGGATTAGTACCTAGAGACCCAGAACTTGGAAATAACTGTGCTGAAAGATTTCAAAGGCTTTTTGCCTTAAAAAGCTAGCAGGTTAGAAAAAAATGGGATGCAGATTGTTTATCACATCATGCTTTATTTCCATTGCCTTGTGGTGTTTCAGAAGAAGAGTGTTTAACTGGCTGCAAGACTGCACAAGCATGAGTGACATCTTTTTGTGTTTTCATAACTGAAAATCAAATTATATTTCATAGGTTCTCCTGTAGGTATTGCTTATTTACTGAAAATAAATATATTTTTCTTTGCTTTATGTGTTGTATACTGCTATATTTCTCCTAGACGTAAGGAGAACAGTGATTAAGTCCTGAAGCAAGCTCCAGATCCAAGCTGTGCCAAACTCTGTCAATGATGAGTTTCAAATATTTTGAAAGTTACAGTTTTCTCCCAGCTGCTTTCTTTGCTGTATGGAATAAGTAATCTGCTCCTGCCAAGAGGTACTCTATTTTTTCTTTTTTTTCTTTTTTCCCTCTTTTTTTTTTTTTTGTTTTAAGTGAGAATTAAAGCACTTTCCTCTCCTCTCTTCTCATCTCCCAAACCAAATGTGCCAAGCATGTCCTCATCACTGAGCTCAGACTCATAGTGCTGATATTTCACTACAGGGAGCTTGGAAACTTTTCTTCCTCTGCCCTGCTGCTGAGTAAGGAATGTGAAAAGTCTTTCTTGGAGTCATTGGTATCAGGCCAAGGGTTCTTGGCATGTGCTTGAAACAAGACATCTCTCCTCAAATGTAGTAGCTATTTTCTTCCTAGGGAGTAGTTTCCTTGCAGAGCAGCTCCAGTTCTGCATTCTCTTCTTGGAGAAAAAGGTGGAATACTTCTGTTTCCTGTTCAGGGCTGTGCGTTGAAAGCTAATACAATGCTGCTTTTGGTGGTTTTTTTTGTGTCTAAGATGAAAGTAAGTGTTACAGAGACAGTAATGCTGTCACTTCCTGTTGGGTCTCATGTTCAGGGAAAATGCCACGCCAGAAAAAGGAGCACATCTTCATTAAATTTTGTCATAGAAATTGATGCATCAATGTATCACATAACCTGTGTTTTTACCCTAACAGTGGATTGTTTCAGAGGCATAAACTGGATTCAGGCAGTTGAAGTGGGCACTCTACAGAACAGAGCAGAATAGGCTCCAATTTCTGGCATCTCCTTAGCGTGCTTCACTGTAAAATTAAATGGCTTTCTTCTATTGCTAATTCCCCCCAGGCATTATTATAGTGAAAGGTCTTTAAGTAAGGTGTTAATAGCATCCTAGTAGGATTTTTTTTTCGTTTGTCAGCTCATAATATTATATCAAGAGCTATAGTGGATTCTGCACCAAAGTGTTTACAGCAAGCCTGCAAGCTCTTTATTAAGGAAAACCCAACAGGAAATTACAGGCCTGGTGCCAGAATTGCAGGTCAAAATCCTGTAATCTTGGCTCTGAAAGAATCCAGGATAGAAGTACATAATGAGCTCTTTTGGCCCTGAAATCTCTGAATCTGCATGAAATGAGTGCAATCTATTCTGTTCCTGTCAGTTCTGAAGGTCCAGCCTTTATGTTCTTGGAATATATTAATTTGGAAGACAATATCAAATTCATATACTTCATATGAGTATGTTGAAGTGCTCTGTGGCTTCCCTGTAGTGACTTAAATTTCAACCTGTAAACTAGAAAAAGTTTGTCTGTAGAACTACTAAAAGTGATCGACAATTGGGAAATATGGGAGCATTTCTGTCTGTGTTTCAATCAGGTGCATGAAGGGTTTTGTTTTTTTAGTTGCATGAAAAATTAAAATAACAAAATTTGTTTGACAATTTCACCGTCAGGAGAATGTTTACTAAAGGTGATAAAAATGTGTAAGTGTAAACAAATTTTAAATCCCTAATTTAGAAAGATGTTTAATATTCTTCCAAAGCAAAATGTTTAGGTGTGAAAATGTGGATGTTCTGCCAAAGGCAAAGTTACACCAAAACAATTTTTTTTCCTGCCATTGTATTTAGATCAGCCCTTTTTTCATGCCCTTATATCCTTGGCAATGGAGTATAGGAGGAAATGCAAGAATCTTCCTATTCAGGCTTTCCTCAAAGTGTAATGGTGCTTATTATAGATACATTTAATAATTGCTAATTATGAGCAACAGGTTTGTATCTTTCAGCAATGGCACTCTATATTATTCAATCCTTCCAGATACTTTCTTCCTTTTTTATGGTAAAAAATAATTTAAAAAATCCAGACAGGTGCATTAAACTTTGAACAGAATATTTTCTATGTGTCTATAGCACTTATTGAGCAAGTATGGGCTTACTAATGAAGTTAGCATTTCAGTGAAAAAATGACACTTTTACTTAGAGAAAACCAGAAACTAATAAATGAATAATAATGTTAATCTGAAAGAGGGGCCTGATTCAAATGGAAAATAAAAGCTGAATTGCTTGAACTCTCTGATCACAAGCAGGTGAGAAGTGTAATTCCATGGAATAATTATTAGGATAAATTTAGATACATAATTTGAATATTTATTCTTTGAAACTCATGTATGACTAAAGCATGGAGAACAGGTCTGCTGTTTCACTTGCACATCACACACCTGGAGGAGGCCTGTGCTCCTCCCTTTGCTGGGAATGCTGTCAAATTGCCACTAAATGTTCGTGCTGGTGAAGAACATTTGCTGGCTTGCCAAGAATGCCATTGTTCAACCTCTCCTTGATTTTCTTCTTCTTGTAATATTCCCATTCAGCTACATTTTATTTTTAATTAATTGTAGAGATAAGCTGCACAAAATGTGCCTTACCAATGTGTCACCTTTGTAATTTTGAAAGAAGCAAAGTGAAGCACATGATGATGTTAAGATAGAGACTTAATTGCTTGTGTCTCTTTCCATTTGGAACTGAGACTTCATCTTTGAGCCAAATAAAATCTGTTGGCAAGTCCTCCAAAGTGCAGTCAGAATCCTTTCCAGGCCAGTATGACAGGCTTAATGCTGATGTGTTTTGATCAGAAGGCTTGTTTGTGTGAGTTTGAGTTTACACCTGAGTTTTCTGTTTGAATCCTGAGGATAAGACACTTCCTAGGTAATTTCCACTCCAGACCTGCTTCCTGCTCTGAGTTTACCCAGAGCATGCCAGGCAGGGCAGGACCTGTTGGGTGAAGCCAAGCACTGTCCTGGTGATCCTGCAGTCCCTGGCACTGCCTGTCCAATTCCCCACACTCCAGCAGAACAGTGGAATTACACGTACAGACAAAACAATCACATCCAAAATGAATGGATGCCAAAGGAAATTCTGCCCGTGTTTTCAAATGCTGGTGCCAAATCTGTGTTTCCATATCTATGCTGATTAGATACCTACAAACTCACCATTTAATTTTCCAATTACCTGGCATGGTTATTTCCCAAGAACTTCAGTAGTATGGTAGGTGATGAACACATATGAAAACACCACCTAAATTGCTTTCATTTTGTGAGTCGAATTTAGAGACAGGATTTAATATTTCTGGGCAAAAATTCTTAATGGCACATGTGACTCTTGAATCTGTAACTTCTAGTGAAAGTACAGATGACAGATCAGTAGAAATAATTAATATAGACAAGTATTTAAGGTTCATAAAAAGATACAAATAAAATCTCAAAACAGTGCCTTGGTGTGATTTATATATTACTGGGTGCATGATAATTCTTCTGAGCTAATGATCTTAATTTAATCAACATGTTTTTCTCATAAATCAGAATGAGATTTGAAAGAAGCAAGTTAAGTAATTGTGAATAGAAAGTTGCCTACATTTGTTTATTTTTAAAATAAAATACTTTGTTTGTCCTTCAGTAGTATAAAATAAAAAAAATCAGCATTGTCAGTGTACACCTGGAAATCCTACTCCGTGATCTTGTTTGCCTGGGATGTGCCCTGCCCTGCTGGGTGTGCCAGACTCGCAGGAGCTGGATTACAGAGTTTGTTGGGGACAGCCCCAGGGCCATGTGGGTGGCACAGCTGTGATGTTTTGGCTGCCTGGGCCTGGTGCTGGGCACTGAGCCACCAGCTCTGCCTGAGGCAGCTTGCTGAGGTGCCCTCATGGGGACAAAAGGGAGTGAGAAAACCGCAGCCCTGCGGCTGCTCCGACACTGGCCTTTTACTGGGATGTGTACAAGGCCACTGCATTTTAATTTTCTCACTTGTTGGGCTATTCTAGGAAATGCCAGTCGCCTCTGGAGCACTGCAGAAGTAGGGATGATGGTGAGCCCTCAGAGAGATTGTTCCGAAGGCTTAGGGAGTCCACTCCTATTGCAAGCTGAAATACTCAGTTTTATTTGAGATTTGCAATGATATAGGAGTAGAGAAGCACATAAATCTCCCTTCATTGAAATCAGTGTCTCCTCCAGAGTGTGGCCTGGCCAATTCAGCAGCCTGTGTGAAACCCGGCCCGGGCCACGCTGCCGGCTCCAGAGTGGAGCTGTCCGTGTTCCATCTGGCTTGGCTCAGCAGAAAGGTCAACTCCCAAGGCTGCCAGAGAAGTGCTGCTCTATTGTGGTACTTTGTTATCCCTCTGGGGAAGAGGCTGGAATAGGATGTGTGACTGAAACAGAGAATTTGTTCCCTAATTTTCTCAGTAGTCCAGGGACATGTACGCTGTTTGGACAACAGCTGTCTGAGTCCATTGCCAAGCTGGCTCACTAATGGCCCTTGCTGCAATGGAGGAGAGCAAAAATGTTTCCAAGTAGTTGGGAAAACTGAGGAGTTAAGTTGGGATTTTGGAGCTGGCAAAATAACAACGTTTGATGTTCCGCCGTCACCGTGTAATGTGGGCTGAGAAAACCAAAGTGTTGTTAGAAGTTTCCCCACTCATCATCTTTAAAATTTTTTAGCATTTTGTCTAATTTGAAGGCTCTGTCTCTGTCTCCTTTTTTTTTTTTTTTTAACATCGAGAATGGCTAAAGAAAAGTGTGGTTCGTGTGGCAAAGTTGTGTGGCACTTGAGCAGTGATGTGGCCTAGAAGGAAGGCTCTGCCATGAATGCAGCCACTTCCCCTCCCTTTCTTTTGGTGCTGATTTACTGTTAATTGCATTTCAAACAAATTGGAATGGACTAATAGACTGAAGTCTATTATCCTGGCTTTTAACACAATGAAATCATGTTTAATGCTTTGCTCTAAGGGGGGGAATGAATATCCCTGACATTTTCCTCCAAGTAATGACAGAGATACAGATGGAGTTTTCTTCATTATGAATAGTGGGATGGGGAAAGCATGGGGAGGAATGGTAAAAACAGTCACATTTTGTGTTTTAGTCCATCAACTCATTGCTCTTTGGGTTAGATAACTGCCTCCCATTTATGCTGGCACACACTTAGATCTTTGCATTTTCATTTATTTTTGTTAATTTACTTGGTAGTGCTTTGACCAGTTGTGTTCTAAAATGAGGGAGGCTTTTAATTCTTCTTATAGGAGAATAATTATGGCATAATTCTTATTTTCTTGCAACTTTTTCTAATTGCTAGACAACTCCTTAAACGATGTCAGCATCTTGCTTGCAGATTATCATTTTGGAAAGCTGAAGATCAGGTGTAGCTGTGTTATTCTGAGCCTGCTCTTTAGACAGAAAATGGGGCAGACCCTGCTGGGGCAGCCTTGATTTGAGAAATTTTGAGTGAGCAGATCCTTGTAAAGGTGCTGTGCTCACTCCCAAGCAGAGTACTGGAGGAGCAGAAGAGAACTGCATGGCAGTTTGTTCATTCAGGAAGAATGGAGAAGGAATAGCTTCAACAAGCCATGCTATACCTGTGGATAGCAGGACCAAAGCCCTCAAACAGTTACAATTTAAGTTACAAGTGATTTGATAAACTTCTGGGAAAAAACTTGGATATTTCTAAATTAGCACAGCTTTCCATTGCCATGGCAGTACATAGTAGAGGAATACATGGTTTAGTTTTGCTGTGAAAACTGAGCTGACAGCACACCTGGATTGCACAACGTGTCTGGGTGGAGCCCCAGACAGTCCCTGCAGCTTTATTCAGCTGCATTCCCTGTGGTCACCTGCATTTCAGTTTATCTGCCTCTATCTTTGTTGTCTTTGTGCATTCCCTTGTGTTTCCATCTTTCCCACATGTCCAGAAGTGACGTAGACAGCAGAGAGTGATGTTCTTCCAGCTGAGCTTGTCACAGACATTACAACCTGTGGCTGCTGGTCACTGTCCTCCTTATTGCCTCCCACAGCTCTGCAGTGAATGTTCCTCATCTGCTTCAGTTCAAACTCCAGAGGCTTGGCTTGACTGCACTGTCTGTTTCACTGTTGGATTGTTTTTTTTTTTTCCTTGTAAATCAATCCCCCAGTGGATTTGTTAATATTCAGGAGCTGTCTGGTCCCTCTGTTCTATCTGAAGTGTGCGTGGGGATAGTGTGATATGAGGCATGATCCTGTGCAGGTGCACAGGGAAGAGATCAATTTCGTAAATGAATATTGGCTGTTGAGCAGAGTTGAAGATTTTCATACATCGATATGCTAAAGTTACTGGGACTACTGAAAATTGGCATGAATTGAGCTTGACTTGCTCTGCAAACCAATGAGCAGATTAGGAAAAGAGGAAGATACATTGAGTATGGATGGAAATTTGAATTTTCTAGGTCAATCCATGCCTGGTCACTTCATTCTGCAGTTCAAGAGGGTGGGAAGAGCAGAGCTAATTGGTTTGTGCCTGGCAGGGTGCTGCTCTCACTGTGCCACCTCCAGTCCTGTGGCTGCTGCACCGTGAGATCTCCGTCTGGTTTTTGCTTTGTTTGCCTTGGGCATAGATGGGACAAGGAAGCAGGGATCAGAAAGAACAGGAATTATCTGTGTGTGCAACTTTGCAAGCCATTTTGAATAGGAAATCTTCTATATAGCACAGGATTGTCTGGAGGAGTACATTCCAAGAGTACACTGCATTATAAAACTGGTGCAGAATAATTTTTGTCTGAAGAGCATTGGTAACAACAGCCTAAACTTTTAGAAGAGAAGTGGAAATCTTGCTCAGCTGACACGTGACTTCACTAACACATTGAAATTGGGCCTGTATCTCTAATATCTTTGTAATTGACTATTTTATTTAATTAGTGAACACTTCATTAGACAAAGAATTGTCTAGCACCCCCTGTTTATTAAATCAGAAAGCATTCTCTATTTTAATTAGCATGACATTCTCTATAATTAATTTGATGAAATGCCATCTGCAGTTCTAATAATACTGTGTACAGCAAAGGCTGATGGACATACATGTTGACTGCAAGGTATCAACCTTCTTTCATATTTGCATTTGAAAAAACATAAAATATAAGGAAGAGGGGGAGTCTGACTTGCTAATGCTGCTGTTTGTGCTGAAAAGCAGAATTTTAGCTAAACAAACTAAAACTTAGTAAATATTTTCAGTGGGAAAACAAGCATTAAGAATCTTCAGGTTAACACTGTCAGCAATTTCAGAAGCCTACCCTGAGGCCTCCTTACTCTAGATACTGAGGAACAGATTTTTGGTATTGCCTGAATTATTTCTTCTCTTTCCTTCACTTTTTAGATGCTACTTGCTCTCTCAAGACTATTTGATAAATTGCCTTAATACCCGATGGTTTCTATGCACAGAAGTGAGTGCTGATCTCCTTTGGGCAATTAGCTTAGGCTAAGATTTACAGTGCTCTGTGCAAATAACCAGCAATTAGCCATCTGTGTACCTTCTTTATAAACCAGTTTTTTCGTCAAACTATTCAATATCAGTATTAGTAAATTCTAAACCACTTTTGAGCCAGGTTCTAGCAAGTTGGTCTTGGCCTGTATCCATTGAAATTGATTGATCCACACAAGTTTCTTTCAGGAGTTACCATGAAATAAGCCTTATTATACACAAGTAATAAAAATCTAGCGAACATTTTACCAAACTACTTTTGTTTGGCAAACAAAATGTACATTAACTTTACTGTGAATTTAGTAAGAATCAGGTTTCTTTACATTCAAGTGCTGTTGATTCTGTTGCTCCT
Organism: Nicator chloris; assembly: GCA_013400495.1. Taxonomy (NCBI): domain Eukaryota; kingdom Metazoa; phylum Chordata; class Aves; order Passeriformes; family Pycnonotidae; genus Nicator; species Nicator chloris. Next base: position 118,221 of record WAAE01017491.1, on the reverse strand, counting down.
TGTCAGTGCTAGCAGCTGCAGAGATTATTCACGTTACTCTCAGTGAACATGATGGCAATGTAGATTTACAGGCTAGGTAGGTTTTAGTTTTATAATGAGCTTGGGTTGCCATGATGACTATTTGAGGCTAAAGAATAACTCAATGTGTATTCATAGGTCAAAAATCATCGCTTAAAACCTCTGAGGTTGGAGTAGAAATGCAAGTCTTGCCTGGCTAAGATGAAATATGCACAGAATAGTGGAGGCTCAGATTCAGTAATCTTCTAAGTCCTGTAGCTTTAGTGAGCCTGTGATGCTTCTCTATATTTTCATAAATTCCTAAAGTTCAACCAGGGCAGGATTCCTGCTTTTATACTTTGTCAAGGAAGCCCCACTTGTTCCTGAAGCTGTTGGATCTTTCCAAGTACAGCTCAGGTGACTTTCAGTACTTAGGTGACTGATCATGTCTCATGTCTCTATCGGTCTGCCATCTCTTGTAAAATATCCCAGATCTGGAGACCTGCAAAAATGACACAGCATTTCACATCCCCTTTGCTCATTCACATGAAGGACAGAACTCCCTTCCCTTGACTTGATGCTGAGTTATGCAGATGTCACCTGTGTCGACATCTTAGGGCACACAGGGAGACTCTTGGAGTTACTCCATGGGAGAAAAAGAATAAATGTGATAAGCAGCCTGGAGCTTTTTGTGCCATGTACAGGTCTGAAGATGAAAATACCACCAATAAAAGAGGAAAACTCCCAGCTAATAAAAGTTGGATCAATATTGATGTGAAAGTGAATAGCACACTGGCCTAAAATTCAAGGAAGTATGTGGTAGTGTGTCCTTTCAACTCAGTTTGTGTATTTTAACTAACAAGATGAGTTGCTTAATCTCAGTGAAACTAGAAGACATGAAACGTGAAACTAGAGTTTGTACTCTTCAAATAAATCTCCACCATTCAGTGTCCTGCTGTCAGAAAGCTAAATCATTAAAGGCCATACAGACCCTGGGCCAAATTCTTGCACTAGAACAATTCAGGGATTGATTTGCAGTGATGAGGATGTATTTGAGGATGGAAGTTAGTCCATTTTCTCCCTAAACAATACAAGATTTTTCATTAGAATTTACAAGGGCCTGGAGTTTTTTTTTGGTTCATGTATAGCATGTGTAACTGTGAGTGCTACAAAAGAATTCTGTAGCATTTAGGATATGGTAGCGTGTTGTCAATTCAATAAATGGAGGTAAATTCAATAAATGGAGGTAAAGAAATTATTGCAAAATGGATGGGGGTCAAGCTGCTTGTCAAGTAGGAAAAGTTTTGCATTGATTTCTTTTCGTTTTATGATAGTTTGCCTGTACTTTGACATTCCCTGGAACAATTTATATTACTCCAGGCACAGTATAGAGCTGCATTTCCTGCCAACCCATACCCTGATCTTAAACAAAGCCCAGCAGTGTTGAACCTAACCCAGAAACAGTAGTCTTACTGAAACTATTGATAAGAAATCCTGCTTTTATTTAAAAAAATAAAATAAGAGATTATCATGGTGCTGTATTTATGTAATAGTGCTGTCACTGAGGGCTATATTTATATTATTCATATATACGTCCAAACTGTGATTTAAAATGTATGGATTGATCATTTCAGCAGGATGTATATTCCATGTTCTTTGCCTAGAGATAGGGCTAATGGTGATGATAAAAATATTTACTTTTAAAAACACACAATAGCATAATTTGGATAATTAGCCTCTCAATGATAAAATAAATTACTGCTGGCTCTGCAGCCAGTACAATTCTGTAAGAGGATGTTGCTGACTAAGGTGAATTTATTCTGCTGTGACAATCTCAGAATTTTGTTTGAGTTTGTTTTCATGTCATATTTTATTTAGTGTTGCATTCTCTGTGAAAGCCAAATGAGTTGTGGAGAACCTGTTGAGCATCAAGTTGTCCTGCAGAGGTGTGTGTCCACCAGGCAGCCTCCTTCTCAGTCAGCCCTAGAAATAAGGTCAAAAATCAAGATGAAATCAATTCTTCCCAAAGATAGTTGTGTATAATAACCCTGTCTACCTCTTTATTCTTTTAGTGATACTGTTTTTAATCCTCTTAATGTGTTTCCCATTAATTCTGTTTAATGTAAGCTTTGGATGTTGTAAAATAAATCAAGTACCTTGGACGAAAACCCAAGACACAATTTCAGCAGAGTTGCCTCTATCAAACAGAACACTCTCAATTTTTTTTTAACAAGATCTATGTTCTCTAAAACATTATTAGGTGTTAATTATGTTGCCAGCCAATATTTTTGTGGGAAGAATCCTGGATTTATCATGCCATTATTTTATTTGATACTGATGTCAGCATAACTTACGTACAGACCCTTGGTTGTCTGTAAAACAGAATAAACTAATCAGTTATTCAGTGCTCTGGAGTTTTCAAACTTTCCAGAAATTTGAGAAAAATTATAACTAGGAAATTTTCAATCAGTTGTTTTTCAGACTGTTTTTGTGTGCATCCTCCAGGGCTGGTGACTTGATAACAGAGGCTTTTTACAGAGAGGCTTCCTCACATTCTCCTTTGCTTAAGACAGAATGCTTTTTATTCTAGTGGTGTCCTCAGATCAATAACATGGCTCTTCAGGGCTGCAATTTGTGCCCAGCTGAGAGCTTTTCACTTGATACTACTGTTTGTTTCAAATTAAATGAGAATATCTTTGAAGTAAGAACTCCACTTCTCTGAGTGTCTTTGTGAAGTGCCAGGGGTCCCTGAACCTCCTTGTGGTGAAGGCACCAAGATAATAAACAGAGCAAATCCATCAGCTGTGCAAATGGACGGGGCTAAGGACTAGATATTGTTTTCTTTTATAGAATTCCTGACTCTAGGTAACAAAAATTTAAAAAAAAAAAAGTATGTTTGTGGCTCTGAGTTAACATTTAAGCTGTGAGTGAAAAAAATCATGTTGTGTGACCATCAACTATAACATTATCCAGCCTGAAAAAGTCTTGATTGGAATGAGACTTCCATATTAATTGCTATGATTACTTTTGGAGACTGTTATGCTGTATTTACATGGGATTTTGATATGATCTTTTACCTGAGAACCTCCATACATTTTGCAAGCATTCATTTGATTTATGCACTTCAGGAGTTAACTACTGAATCCAAGTTCAGAGAGGGGTATAATTACTGTCCAGTAAAGCCTGGCTTTTCAAGAGGTCTGACAGTTTTCTGTTCTGATTGATTGAGTAAATTTTCTTCTAACTTTAGAACAGAGGCTCTCATTTATGTCTCTCACAGTATTTGCAGTTCCAAATGTTGTTTGACCCCTTGTGAAGGACTTACAAGAAGAGCCAGAGGACTGTGTATTTTATTCATGGTCCTCTTAGGAATGTTAAGGGAAAGTTCTTTTTTTGAGTGAATTGGTTTTGGTAGGATTAGTTAATGAGGCACAATGCTACAAATCCTGTTGGCAGGTGACATGCAGGAGAGTAGATAAATGAGAAGGAGTAACATTTGTACTCGTTTGGGTTTGGGCAGCACATCAGTGTCACCTATGGGGTCAAGGTGCATGGTTTGGAGCACTGCTGTTCAGTGTCCTGGGTTATTTATGCCATTTCTCACAATATGGTTCAATCATAACTAGGGACAGCTCTTTAAGCCAGACAGCTTCATTTTTTTCTGTAATACCCAGCACCGTGATCCAGTGCCATTGGAGATTTCCAGTGCTGGGTTTCCTAAAAGGAGACATGCAAAATAGCCTAAAGGAAGCTGCAGAAACCACCACGTTCTGTAAATGGTAACCTGAAACCAAATAACTGTCTATGAAGTGCTGTTCCTTTCTATTCAAAATGAATATTTGAAATATTCCCCCTTTAAAAGGAGCTGCTGTTAATTCCACAGCTCACAATCTGATTTGCCTTCCTAAACAGCAGCTCTAATAATACTGTCTTAACTCCATCAATCCCACCCCACTTCCCAGCCATGGTCCTAAAATAGCTTAGTAAGCTCTTCAAATGAGGCTTCATTAATTTTACAGAACATACCAGAGGACATTCACTAGTGCTGTACATCTCGAGTTCCTGTGGAGTCAATTAAAATAGAGCTACGTTTTTCTGAATAAGCACAGCATTTTTTTATGATAGCATAACCTTTTTCTCCAGTCATGTTTACTTCCCACTTCATAAAATTCAGTGATCTGTAATGAATTTCTCAGGCATTACTGAGGATCAGGGAAGTTCTTTTGTGTTTCCTTTAGGCTTAATATAGAACTTTTCTTCTGCTGTTACATTGTTGTAATAAAATTGTTTCATTTAATTAGGTATAAACCTCTTACATGGGTTTTAAATAATTAAGAGAATCAGCACTCAATCTATTCAATCTTGTTACAAATAGTGAATCTTGTTACAAATAGTGGAAAATTTGGAACTTTTATATTTTTAAGGCTGATGTAGTATTTGTGTATTTCTTGGCAATTTTGCAAGTTTTGATACAAGCAAATACAAAGTATCTTTCATAGAAATCCCAATTAATTTTAGATTTCCTTTTATTTTTCTTGAGGTGCGTTAGGTTATTTTTCTCACAAGAAATTATAATTCAAGTGAGTGGGAAAAGGAAAATGTTACAACAGTTCATCCCACAGTGTTTTAAATATTTTGCAAGTGGACCTACTTAGCTTTAACCCTCCTAACAATCTTTAACACAAGAAAATTCAGTATTCTGCAGCCCAGCATAAATCACACAGAATATGGACTGTCTTACAATAGTCATAACTTTTTCTATCCAGTCACCATAAATACAGACCAATACAGAAGTTTTGTTGGAATCACTTCTAAGGAGACGTGTGAATATGATGTCCAACAAAATCTTTTGGTTTTTTTGCAAAACTTCACTTTGGTATGTGGCCAAAACATAGATGTATTGAATGAGGTTAAGCATTCTATAAGGCAGAAATTGGTAATTTTGAAGCTCATGAGGCAAATCAACAAAACTTCTTTCTTGTTTGTGTGCTGTAATAAGGATACTCTAATTAATTTAACATGCTGGTTCTCTCTGCAGATGTGTTAAATTCTCAGTGTGTTTGCTAAGTCCTTATTTCTTTGTCATTGCAGATACAGCAGTGGTGTACAAAACCAGGAATGGACATGTTGTTGAACTGAATGTAGAAACAAATACAACTACATTATTACTGGAAAACACAACTTTTGTAAGTAATATATTATCTGCTTCTTTCTCAATGGAAGTCTGCTAGCATTTTTTTTTCTTGTAATGGGAGGGAGTACAATATTTAAAAGTTAGAGGAGATATGTTCATAACCTGGACTATACTGCATATAAATGAAAAAAATTATCCACTCCTCTGTCAGTGAATGATTTCTGAATGAAGTTATTTGTTGTTTTATTCAACCTATGTGTAAATAACCAAGATGTTGGAGGATTTCCTGTTGATTGTGCTTTGTTCAGACCATCTGAAGGATGGCTTGTGCTTGGAATATATGCTGGGGAATCTACCTGATGTCCATTAGGAAAAAGTTTTTCATAAAAGGTGGGAATGCTACTTAAATGTTGAGAGATTTTCACTATTAGAAAAGGGGGAAATTGTTCAAGATTCGTAGGAATATTTTCCTTAAGGGAAGTAAATATGCAAAGAAAAATGTCATGTTAATCTCTGGTTTAGTTGTTTCTCTGTGCTTTAATGGTGGACTAGATGATTGGGGATTATTCCTCTTGACCAGTAAAGGGTATATACATGAATGGTTTCTGACTAGCAGTAATTGCTAAGAAGTGCTTTAATACTTTAGTCTGCATTTACTTTTGCTTTGCTTGGCAGAGTTATTCTCAGGGATACCACTCACATCCCACCCTGTAATTCTCGTTTATCAGGGTTTTGCAGCATAATTACGTGGCTTGTCAGTCTTTCCTCATAAATAGTCCATGCAGACCACTGGCTGTTTTTGTTAATCCCTGTACTTTTAATTTAATAAAATCTTTTACACCTGCAGACTCAAAAGGATGATTCATTTTCATCAGCACTCTTTGGCAAAGGCTGATCTTATTCCTGGGCTGTTCCTGGCCTTTCCTGATAGAGATTCCTCTTTTCAAAGCATAAAGCCTCAGGTGACCTTTACTTCTAATTCCTCAAACAAGAAAGAGAGTAGAACTTCAGGAGGAAGAGTTTGATGCTGATTTCCTAGGTCAGTGTGAAGATGGAGGAGGATGGAGGAGAGAATTATATTTTAATGGGGTGGGTGGGTGG
>WAAE01017491.1:0-111871 GCA_013400495.1 Nicator chloris | reverse complement strand
TGTGTGTGACTCCCCTTCTGTGAGCTGCACCCTTCCATGTGCTGGGATGTGCCTCAGGGCACCTCAGCCCAAAAAAGGCTGTCAGACACAATTAAAAGTGGGTGGAAGGGTGGATTTCTGTAAAGTACAAACCCTAAGGTATTAAGAAGCCCTTTCCCTGTTACCCATTTATTCAAGAGTGTGTGAGCCCTTGCCTGGCCAGTGAGGTCTGGGTCGGGCCTGTGTGGTGCCTCCAGTGCACGACTTGAACACGAGCAGCTGCTTGGGCATCCCTGGCTGTGAAACGTGACTTTAATGACAAGACTTGAGTCTCCTCACAGATGAATTCCTTCACCTTTGGCTGGAAGTGTCTGGCCTGTGCTGTGGAGTGTGATGCCAGCATGACAGGCTTTTCAGGCCGTAATGCCACAGCAGCCTTGCCAGCTGAGGATGGGTGGGGAAGGACAGGCTGCCTCACACTGCGAGTGCCGCCTCCTTCTGCAAAGTTGTTCTTCTCTGGGCTTTTTATGGAACTGATTTATCCCCCATTCACACAAACCCAGTGAGCTCTAGACACTAGATATCTACTATTAATTAGAAATGTGGCAAGCTGAAGCAAAATAGATAATATTCAAGAAAACGTTTAGCAATTATGAGTGGAAAAGTAAAAACCTAAGTGTATTTTTTTTTCTGCAGAGCTCCTCTCTTTACACAAGCAAAAGCTGAGAGTGTTATAGTTACAAAAAGGCAATTCCAGAGATTAGTATTCTTATGGAGGAAGTATAATAAAAAGCTGAAAACAGAGCAGAAGGTACAGCATGTTTGCTGGTGTATGTTTGGAAGAGAACACTGGGAACTGTTCTGTGCTGTCTGTTGATGTGGTGGCCAACAATCCTAACAGGATAACGTTACTGTGGCAGGCTGAGATCAAAAGCTGTCCTGTTCTTCTGAGCTTGACTGTCCCCAAATTTGCACTGCTAAATGTAATCTTCTAAAGTTAGACACCTGGATCATTAATCAAACATTTTCCTCGCTCAGTGTCACATCTGCTTAATCATCGGTGCATAATTAGAATGGTGGTGGTTTAATGACTCTGCAGAGATGTCTTGGATTAATAAAAAATACAGCAGAGATCCAACATAGAGAGTGGCAATGCAAGGTCCTTCATTCTTCCCTATCAGAGGGTTTTAGTCATGGAACAGTCACCTTTTGATGGGAGTTGTTAGTCCGATTTCAGTCTGTGTGTGCTCTGCTGTTTGCCTTTGCTCAAACAGCCACAGAAATGGCAGGGTTTTCCTAGTAACATTGATAATTGTCCATGGAAAATTGAACTGCCATGATAAACTCCTTGTGCAGAGGCAAGGGCCAAGTAATGACTCTTTGCCACCCCTGACTGGACTGTGTTTGATTCAGCAGCTCAGAGGAGATTTTCTTTTTTTCCCTCATTGCTCAGCCCCCAAAGCAATCTTCCACTGGGCACAGATCACTGGCTCTTCTTTTGCATCCCAGAGACTGCCACTGTCCAGCAAAGTACACATCTTTTATCCTTCTTTGTGTTGCTTATTGTGTGGAAGCCAGATATCCCTAATGAGGATCTGCTGTGCTCATGAAGTAGGTGTATCAGCAAAAAAAGCAGGCTGCATTTTTAAAAAACAAACACCCTATGTGGACATATATAAAGATAACAAAATCCCCCAACCTTTAAAAGTACCATTAATAACAGTCGTGCACCTGGAAAGAAGAAAGGCTAGTGTTCTGTCCTTCTAGGATGCCCACTTCTCTTACACAGGGGAAGTATCTATCCCAAGTTCCTGAATTAAAGTACTTTTTTTCTGGTTTTATTTAGAAGGAGAAGAAATTCTTGCACTTCATTTGTCCTTCTGGAACAGAATCCCTCTCTGTAATCAATTAGTAAAACAGCCTGGTCTTTATATAATTAAACTATCAGCAAAGCAATATTATGGGTAACAAATACAGTGCCATAAGTGCAAAGGGTAGGTTGCAAAGCACAAAGAATATCTGTTAACATCTCTGGTGTTGTTATTTAAGGATGTTTTCTAATACACATTTTCCTCTGACTGCATCAGAGTAGTGCCTCCTGTTTCAGCTGTCTAATAAAGAGTTAATATCCTTAGCCAGAGGCATATAAATGTTCACAGCTGGAGGCTGGGCAAGTCTCCTATTAAGAGGAGCCAGAAAAAGCCCTAGACATTAATCACTGCGTGGCATCCTGGTGTTTGAGATGCTGCCTGGATACATGATTACAATATGTTCGCTATCATCTCTCTGGGCTGCCCATCACCGTGCTCCTAAGTGACAAGCCTTCCAGTTTCTCCGCATTTGTCAATACGTAATTGCACTTCACAGGTCCAAAATCAGTGGCATTATGCCACATTTAGCTCAGAAAGGTCAATATGTAGCAAACAGTTTAATGCTCTTGCCATCAGCTGTTCCATAAGGTCAGTAAGAGTTCCCAGTTCACACACAGCCCAGCCACAGGCTGGAGAGGAGAGCAGGGAAGACCACATGGATGCTTTAGCTCAGGGAAAGTTGTCCATCTGGTTCCTTATTTTAGCTCCGCTTCTCAACTCTTTTTTTACAACCCTTACCCCTACAACAAGTTTTACAACCCTTAAACACAAAACAAAATTGAAAAAGCAAGCGCAGAGAGAATAGAAAACGTGTGTAGGGATGGTGTGTTCTGGTACGGAACTTTCCAAATGTGTTGAATTCTCTGAAAGAAACCTGCAGAAGTTTTGCCTTCATTTCTCCCTCTTAAAAAGCTGCAATAATTATGGAAGTGGTAAGACTCTAGTTAGCCCTCAGTTTCACTGCTCTTGTGATGCATGTGTTCAGATACCACACATGCACTCTAACACACACTCAGGATCCTCTGTCAGAAAGGAGTCTGCTGGGACTCCTCCAGTCTTTTGAGCGTGGATGATGGGGTATATTTTGAATCTGGTGATTTGTTTTCAATACCAGGCAATACAAGCGGAATTGTTTTCAGTTTGTGAGCTCTAGAATAAGGTCCTGTATTTACTACAGCTTTCCCCCAGCTGTACCCTTCAGACTCTTCTAACCCCCAGTAATTCCTGGCTTGCTGTGCCCCTGGATTTCTGTGCCTTTCCCCAACACTTTTCATGCTCAAAGGGAAACTGCATCGTGGTGCACAGCAAACAATTATTTCTGAGTTTCAAACCTGGTTCCAGAGGCTTGCCAGGAGCCCGTTGTGTTGCTGTGTTACTGTGGACCATGTTGAACACAAAGATGGGGAGGGAAGGACCGTGCTCCCTGCTGTTGGTGTCACAAGGGTGACAGAGCAGGAGCAGCCTTGGCTCAGGGGTCACAGCCAGGCTGTGCCAGCCCAGCTCTGGAAGCCCTGTGGAGGCCTTGCAGCCAGAAGCAGAGAATGAGAGCTTCAGTCAAAGCAGAGCTTTTGGCAGGGACAGTTTCGTGGTGTTTTACAGAGCGTTGTTCCTAAACAGCCCTACTTGTTCTCTTCCTTTTGGTACTTTTTTGTTTTGTTTTGTGCTCCCCACCACCGCTCCCCCTCCCTCTTTTGACAGGAAACTCCATGTAGCATCATAGTGCAATTACAGTTCCTTTGTTGATTAACGTAGATTTAATTGCAAGAGTAGTTTACATGCTTATATTTTAAGAACCTTGCATAAGAGATTAATGAAAGGGTGAATAATAGTAAAAGCATTAAATAACATTATATAACCACATAAATATTAATAGTTTTTGCAACACTGGACATTTTAATGACCCACACATGTTGTAAATAGGTAGTTATGAATATTGTAACATTCTCTCTGCTCTCCCATGCTCCTCTAAGTCCAAAAATCCTCCTCAGCCCAGAGTTTCCAGTAGAGAGGATTTATGAGGAAGGGTTTATTGTTGCAGTGCACCACTGTGCATCGAGATGGGAAAGCCTGACAGATGGAAGGGTTTGCAGTCACTGTGGTTTGGTGGTAGCCATTGTTTTTTGTCCAAGTGAAGGAGGTGTCACCATAAAAAATGCAAAACTGTCAGGTCACAGCAACTCTGTGTGGGATTTCTCTAAATAATATTCTTGTTAAGATTGTTCTTTGATATAGTTAAGGGTTAACTATGCTAATGTTCCTGGGAAATGTGAGGGGAAAACTTCTGATTGACTGGTTAGAGATCCTTGTGTATCAGGGAGGCCATGGTGCAAGGCCCATGTTTGGTTATATTTGTTATTTTTATGTCCTACAGTTCCAGGTGGTTTTGGGGAATTTGGTTCCTGTTTTTGAGAGCCACCCATCCGTAGCATAGAAGTCAGCTGAGATCATGTTTTAAGGCACATTTGTCTTTTAAACTGGACAGGAAACCTGAGGGTTACCAGTTCCAACACCTGGCATTGCAGCATTTTTGGGTCTAGATTAAATGCTCAGGTGACACAAGAAGTAGTGCATTAAGAAACGTAACCTTGGAAACCCAAATTTTTCATCATTCCAATTATAGCACATTTTTCTAATTACAACCTGTCTTTCTCAGAGGCTCCCTATTTTCAGTACTACAAGCCTTGCTCTTCTGCTGGGCTCCACTCTCTGCTGCTTTCTCATGGTCCCTCTTGCAGTGGCAGTGAAGGAGAATCCCATTTTTCCCTGGATTGCTGGTGCCCCCCAAAGGAAGCTGGGGTTGTTTAGCCTGGAGAAAAGGAGACTCAGAGGTGACCTTATTACTCTCTACAACTTCCTGAAGGGTGTCTGTGGTCAGGTGGGGTTGGTCTCTTTCTCCAGGCAGCAGCTGACAGAACGAGAGGACACAGCCTTAAGCTGTACCAAGGGAAATATAGGTTGGATATTAAGAAAAAGTTTTTCATGGATAGAGTGATAAAATACTGGAATGGTCTGCCCAGGGAGGTGGTGGAGTCACCATCCCTGGATGTGTTTAAAAAAGACTGGATGTGGCACTCGGTGCCATGGTTTAGTTGAGGTGTTAGGGCTGGGTTGGACTCGATGATCTTGGAGGTTTCTTCCAACCTGGTGATTCTGTGAACTCTGTGAATTCTGTGAACTGTGGTATGCCAAATGCCTTCTCCTCTTGCAGCTCCTGTAATTCCATCCTACCTGACTCCTTTTATGCCATTTGGCCAATGCCTGTCTGATCAGTTGAGCTGGATACCTGTGAGTGCAGATGAATTCCCATCCACTGAGATTCTGCTACACCATGAAGTGAGATTTCTGACACAGGTGTAGGTGTGCAATAGAGAGATGTGCAATAGAGAGATGTGCAATTTCCTAGGTTGTAGTGTTGCCACCAAGCTCTAAAGACCCGAAGGTCTTAAAGTATTTCATTCTGGATGAATAATAATAATAATAAAAACAAACAAACAAAAAACCTAAAGCCTAAATGTGTGTTAAGGAAGCATTAAACAAACTGGAGAAGGAGAATAACAGAAGTGTGGAAGATGAAAGATTCTGGTTAAAATCCAAGCACAAAAACCTGAAACAGCAGGAGGGGTAAAACTAAATGAAAAAAACCCAAAGCCAACAAATAAGTAAACTCCACAACAGTGAACATTTCTTTAAATCAGTTTTAACTGTGATACATTTTTTCTCTTAAAACCATCCAGCTGAAACTGTGGAAAAAGAATGCTGTAAGGTATACATATTACAAAAATATTTTTACGACTCTGAGCTGGACTGTGTTATGGATAACTTCATCTGTTTGCTCTATACCATGCTTTTGAAAGATTATGAATAAGGCAGTGATTTAAATGTCATAGTAGTTAAAATCCACAAAACCAGTAAACCCAACCTTTTATAGTATATGAAAGATGAAGAGAGTTGCCAGTACATCAGTAGCTCAGAACTAGGGTTTAAGAAAACAGGAAAATAGAAAGAGCTGATACTAGGGGCCCCTTGCTGAGGATGCAGAGCCTAAACCAAGCCTAAAATTTCTCTTAAACACAGCCATAACAGATGTTTCTGTTAACAGGAAAACACACATAACATGCAAAGTTTGAAAAAGAAAGAAATATTGACATTGGGAATCAAACTTGAGAATATGCTGTTCACTGGAATTCTATGTTCCATTTTAATCACCCACATGGAAAGGTGGAAAAAGCCAATTCTTCTTTTCCATGAAAAACTATATTTTAGCAATTCTTGAAAGGGTGGATGAGAGAGGGATACTGGAAAGCTGGGGGACAAAAGGCTGTTCAAATTCTCTCTGTCTTTTTGCCTAGGTTTGGCTTTTACTGTTGCAATCCATGGTGGCAGTGAGACCACTGAGGTCATCACATCATGCATCACTGTCAGGAGAAGAATTAAAACTCTTATCACACGAGATATTTCAAAGAAACCTAGAAATACAATGTTTCATATGGTTAGACCTGATTTTACAGTCAGTGGGGGATTTGGTCGAGTGAGGAATGAAACATCAGGTATAAGGATCATTTACGTCTGAAAAAGTGAAATTATGTCAAATGCAGCAATATAGGAAAAATGGATGGCAGGTGTGTGAATTAAGCTGGGAAGACAGTATACAAGTGTTAAAAATCCCTCCATTTATTTTGTCTCACAATTTTGCAATAGTGTGGACTGTAACCAATTTAAGGATTACAGCAATTTCTCCAGTCCAAGTGTTTTCTGATTGCATAGAGCTGATGTTTTTCACAGGGATTTCAGCTCTTGATGGGGCTGGGTAGAGGGATATAAGGAAATCCCCTTCCCTTTTTCCTTGTGTTCTGCCTTGCCTCTTTTGGGTTTGGAAAGGGATTAGGGTGTGCATGGAGTGCACAGTGTTGGACCACTCCAGCCCCTAACTAGCTGATACTGAGCAGTGATGCAGAGGGAAACCAGCCCTGCTTCTGCATCCCTGGACCCTGCCTAATTAGGCAGCTCTATTTCTCCCAGCTTCAGAGCTTATTTATCCAAAATTCCATTTCTTAGAGATCAGGCACAGCAAACCCATAGGGTTATAGTCACATGGGGCAGCATTTAGGTCTGTCTTCCTTAATGAAGGCTAAACAGCTCCTGACAAAGCAAGAAGCTTGAGAAATTGTGGATATGCAGACCCATGGAACAACCATCCTCCAGATTTTTGATAACAAGACACCTGAGGGCTTTTAATTCCCAGTGTATTTCCACTGTGGTATTTCCCCAACACTTCCTTTTAGACTCAAAACTGTGTTCTCCTCAGAACAGAACAAATCCATGGGGTCAGAGGCCTCACAAGCTGCTTTTTAATGAATAAATATATCTAATCCCTGTAGAGACTGGCCCAACAGATGATCTCCCAGAAGTTTGTGTGGCATACATCTCATCTCCTACAGCAGGGACTGAAACTTTCTTTTAAGCCCTTCACCAGCTGATCTAATCCCCTCAGCCATGGTAGATGAAATCCCTTACAAAAGGTTGTAGGGGGAAAAAAAAGAATTCTGTCTTTTGTTTTAGTGACTCACAGATGGTGAGTTCACTTGCCATGTTAGGCAGGAGGAATGAGTCAGGTGATTGTTTTAATTCCTGTTCTTATTGTATAAGGGCTTCTTCTGTGCATATAAGTAGGCAGTTTCTGAATTAATTGACAAAATTGTGCTTGTCTTTACCAAAAACACCCGTCCAAAACCAGAATTCTAAGGAAATTGTAATCACTTTAAGTCACTTAAATCTCTCTGCAATTCTACCAGAATTAAACACATTTCATTAAAGGCTTGATTGTAAATCCAACCTTAATAAATGGGCTAATTATGTTCTTATGATAATTTAAAGAAATCACCATTGCTATCAGCTTTGGCAATGAGCACATGATTTGTAATTTTCTTATTTCTGAGGTGAAACACTAAAAAGTGTGAAACAGCTTTGTACTCATTTTACCAAGAATTATGCCATTATACTAACAAAAAGAAAACTATTCTGCCCAAACCCATTACCATACAATTTTTGGCATTGAATGTACACCACGTCTGGAGGCAAATAAAATTTTGCAGGTGAGTGCAAGCTGAGTAAATAAGGTCAGTGGGATTCAAAAGACTTTAAATCCCAAATCTACAGCAGTCTATAGTTGAATATGCAAGTAGTTCTTGCCGGTGTTGCCTGGAACTGCCAACAGCTTGTGGCTGAGCTGCTCAGGTGCTTGCAGGAAGAGTCTCCTTACCTTTGTGGTGGCATAATCAGGGACTGCAGATCCTTGCTAAATGTGTGAAATGGTAGGAGCTGCATTCCCTGGGAGTGAATTTGGAAAGTTGCCTGGGTTATGTGTGTTACCAGTGCTGAACACTGAGGTAGTGGGGCAATAATTAATGAACTGCTAGAAAGAAGACAAATTTCACATCTGAAAATATTTTCAGTGAATTGCCAGGAAAAGGGAATGTTACTCATAGATTACCATTAATGCAGTCTCTGCTCAAAGATGATTAACTCATAAAAGCAAGTTTGGGCACAGTAGAAATCTGTTCTGGATGCTTTGTAGATACAGAAGGATGGTTCAAGGTGTGTTGTCTTATTTTGTTTGTTTGTTTTCCCTTCTTTCTCAAGACTGCAGGTTTATCTTCTGATTTTGATTCTGTTACGCTGCTGAATCAAACAGTTTATCTTCAAAAATATTTTTCCCTTTAATTTTTTTGGATAGCTTGATTCTAACTGTATTACCCAGGAACCTGAGTTTAATCTGTATATCAAAATATAGCATCTTTCCAGTTTATTGGAAGCTTTTTCTTCAGGTATAGCTCCTTAGCTACTGTGGATGTAATAGTTTGTGACTTCCTGCTTGTGTACCTTTAAAGCCTGTTGAGTTCATTAGTCTAGTGGTGGGATTAGGCTAAGCAGAACAAGATTCTTAAGAAATAAAATAGTGGATAGATCTTGTTCTACATAGCTAGTTTTCTATTTGTTTTCATTTTATGGCTTTGTGGTTCTGTTATTTTTTTGCTGTCCTACTTTTTTTCTGTTCTTATCTGCATTTTTCATTCTTGCTTTTCATTTCATTCTGCAAATAGATGTCTTGAGATTAATTTAAAATTATTTCCTTCAGTGCCCTTTAGAGCACATTCCTATCTTTCTCATGCATTAGATTCATTAAATTATTTCTGACATCAATGTTACCCCTTGATGAAATGACAATCTTGAATTCAATTGGGTGTCATGTAGTCTTGAGTGGATATAAAGCATTATTAGCTTTATAATGCTACCTTATGTTTCACTTTGCTCTCTGCTAAGAATTTTCTTCATTTTAAGAAAGACTTTGGCTTTCGTTCAGGTTGTTTTGCAAAATGTTTGTATATGTTGTTTTGCAAAATGTTTAGTGTTAAAAGACAAGCTGTAGAGACATAGTGCACACCTATTCTTTTTCTTGCATATTATCTTTAAGGCTAACCTAGTGATGAATCTCCCTTTTAATCATTCCAACCAAAGTGTCTTCCTTCATCCTCTGGGAATGAGTTGGTTACAGTTGTTATCCTTTAGCTTAGTGCTTGTAGTGATGATAAAAAAAAACTCATCAGCCTCATAACTGGTATTTAGTGTTGAATCCAGATTCTTCTGTTGCCATATCAGACTAAGAATTATTTGAGTCCTTCTTTAGTGAAAATTACATCAGTTTTCTAAACCAAATCTGTCTTACGAATGCAAAATTCTTAAATGAGCTGTAGGAAAATTTGGGAAAGGGGATCTTATTAATTTCCTATTGCAAACTCACTTCACTCTTACTTCATTGCAGGTAACCTTCAAAGCATCAAGATACTCTGTTTCACCAGACTTAAGATTTGTTCTCCTTGCATATGATGTTAAACAGGTAAGGTGACCCTTCCTAATCAAAGAGCCTCTAAATCAAAACTCCCCAAACCTCGTTGTTTTGTATGTTTCATTTGCAATTCCACTTGTGTACTTGATTTCTCTTCCCCAAACCTTCTGATTCAATGATGGGGAAGTCTGCATTTGGATGTGTGTGGAGGTATTGGCTGGTTCTCAGGAAGGTAAATTGCCATGGCTCCTCTGAGGTGCTGTGCTGCTTTTGGCAGTAGAGGTTTTCTAACCCTTAAACTGCTCTGTTACTGCTCCTATCTTCTGATATTCCTTCTGTTTTAGACAGCTGCACTGCTCATTTATGGACTATACAAAAAAAAAAAAAAACCCCAAAAACTCTAGGCTGATTCATGTAATGGAATTTTTATTGTTGGCTTCAGGAGTCTGAAGTGTGATAGTCTGGAAGCCTGTATAATGCAGTGTATTCGTTGTTTCTTATAGTATTTAGAGATTTTGGAGGCTATTACATTGTCAAAACAATTGACATTATTGATTGGTAATACCATGTAGAGTTTTCTAAAAGAAATCTTGAAACAATGAAAGGAGAGAGAAAAAAAAAGTTTTATGAAATTCCTCTGCGTATATTGGTGCTTGTAGAAAAAGTGCTACTAAAATATGAACTGCTCTTCATGAAAGAATTGTTCTGGGTTGATGAACTCAGTGGTTATTTGAACAAGTTTGGGTTGTTCTGTTTGTTCTAACAGTGTTGATATAAAGTGATTTGTTAACTTGGTATTACATGTAGGGTTTTCATCTACCAGTTCTGCTGGATTCCAAATCAAGCTTTCCTTACAATATGCATGTATCAATAGGAAAGAACTGCTATTGTTCAGTTCACTGTTTTTTTTTGGTGAAGAGTTCCAGTTTTATTCCTGTCTGAAAAATACTTGCTCCTTGCTGCTTCTCTTCTTGATTGCTTTTTATTTTGGAAAAAGAGTTTAATAATCCCTGATTCTGACTTAAATTCCTCATTTGTTCTATTGAATTTTTGATTTTTGGATGGGATTTTTTTTCCTTTTGTTTGAGATTTTTGTGGTGCTAACATGTATAGCTGATACAGATAAATAAGGAAAACGTGAAAGTATCTGTCACACTTTATTACATCTAAGTGTGTTAACACCAGGGATGAATCCCTGCCCCATGATAAAGATGGTCCATTGGCATGCAGAGAGCTCTCAGTGCATGCTGATTCTATCAGTTCACAGTAAAACCCTCTCTCTGTATTCCAGTTTCTTTCAAAAAGAAACTTTTCTGTCCTTTCACAGTGAAGTTACATAGAAGAAAGAGGTTTGCAGCGTTTATATTTTCCATCTAGAGGTTTTCTGTGCTCAATTGTATTGACAAGAAGCAATTAAAATGAGAAATGAACAGGGCTTGGCAAGCAATTTGTGGTGGTAGTCCTGGGTGGCTTTGGATGAGGCTCATGGTGCTTGGACTGCTCCAGCTGAGCTCATGGCTTTCAAACCAGAAACATGCTGTGATTGTCCTGTCTTCTACAAGTGGTGGTGGTCCTAAAACTCATCATAGCTGCATGTTGTCACTCAGATGTAATACCTGACCTCCTGAATGTGTTGCTTAAGAAGAAGGAAGAAGCACCAAAAATCCATGTAAGACAATTTATTCAGATGTTGCAAAAAATATTAGTGTGAATAACAGGAGAAAGTATTTTTAGTTTTTCCCTCCAAATTTTCGGACTCTTGGGATATTTGTTAGACTGGTAAGGCACTTTTGTTTCCTCCAAATCTGTTGGAGAAAAGGCATGCAATGCCTTGGAAAGCCTGTATATTTCTTCTCAACTAGTGCTTCTGAATTACAGCAAGGGTTAAGTTAGTGTTCATAATTCTTGTGGTTTAGGATTTTTTTTTTCCTCAGTCAGAGCCAGACTTACTGCATCTGGATGAGAGGAAAACTGCCCATCTACCTTGCTTTCCCCTCAGCTGCTAACTATAAATTCTTAAATTTATTGACTATAAAATTAAAATCAATACTAAGAAGCATAACTTAATTAGAGAATTTCCAATTAGTTTCAGAAGAACCAGACAGATTCTTTCATCATACCTCTTTTGAATGTACCTTTTTATGAAACTGAGGATTTGCTTGTTGTCAAAGTTACAGCACATGGCTGAGTCTAATAATGCCCAGCTCAAGGAAGTACAAGTAACTTTTATTATAAGTATTTAGTTGATCTCTCCATCTGCTATAAATTGCCACAGATCTCTGGACCTTACTAGCTATGTTTGCCCCTTATTTTTCCTTCTTTGTTAAGATTTAAGTGTATAATCACCCTGCAATGTATTTGACAGGATTTCTGCTTTAGAAGACTGTCAAGACTTTGGATTTTTAAAATTATACTAGTTGTTTACATTCATCAATCTGTGTTCTTCATGACATACAGTAATACAGCTGGAACAGTTTTATTAATTAAGAGTTTTATAAATAAGCTAGTGTGTTTCAGCTGAGCAGATTGGAGGGAAATAGAGACAAAGAATTCTTAAAGACATTTTGTCATGAAATTGTAATTAGAAACAAGGTTATTTTGATGTTTGGATTAAAAATAAATGTTGAGTAAAATTAAATAGTTGAATATTTATTTTACTGTTGTCAGCATTTTCTTTAATCGATTTTATGCTTGGAATGGCAAACTTTAATTAAATTTGCAGTTGTTTCAGCACAATTAAGAATATCCTCTGTGCATAGAGAAACATAAATCTGCATGAAAATAAGCCATCTTTGAATACAAAAGTGATAATTGAATGGATCATTTAAATTGTGCTTAATACAAGGACAAAAACCATTTCTTGTGGCGTAGCAGCTGGCTTGGTATAGTTCTATGTAAATATTGTGGAAGAAAATCCTTTTGCTAAGGAATTGGAGGTGTTGTACCTTGATTTCTGGACATCAGGCTCCCTTCTCCTTCCCAGCAGGTCACAGAACACGAGCCCTGGGGCTGCCTGGTGTTTCCTGTTGGGACACGAGGTGGTGGTGATTGCAGAGGTCCTGTCTGTGTGTTCTTTGCTGCAGTGCTTCGCCATTCTCCACACTTCTGGGTTGCTTTTTATCAGTTCTCCAGGGTTTCTGGCTTTGCCAAGCGTCTGTGGCTCAGCTGCTGTGTGCATGGTCTTTCTGCCTGGAGCTCACCATCATTTGGTGGGTGTCACTGACAAGGTCTCGTTGCACAAGGCAGCGGATCAGAAATAGGAACTGATTTGGGACATGAGCTCAGGCATCCTTGCTGGATGTCAGGCCATCCTCATTCTTCTGGGGCAGTGGGAAGACAGCACCAGGGAAACTATTGTACCTATTGTATGCAGAGAGGGGACAGTTGTGCAGGGCTGTATCTTTTTGATTTTCCTTTGAGGATTGTCAAGGTGTGAGCAAAGAATGTGACACCCTGGGCGACAGCATATCGAAGCCAGTTGAGATTTCAAGAGAAAAGATTATTTCACTGTTGCTTTCAGTAAGGACTGTGTTAAAATGGTATTTTAAACTTTTCTCACTCTTCTGGTGGTATATTTCACAACTATCAAAGTCTGATTTATGGGTTTGATAAGAAAATGCAAATTAGATGCTCTGTTCTTGTATTAATGGTAGAGAATGGGGCAGTGAATATGCAGAAGAGTGAGAATTAAGGTCCTAGGAAATTCTTTTACCATTAGGGAACTTCGATGTTATTCTGGTATCCCATCCCTCAGCAGAATGTTGCAACCTGTCCCTGGACCCCACATGAAATAAAAATAAGCTTTATTCCAGATATTTGTGAGTTTTTGCTCAGCCATCATGGGCATGTTCTCCCAGTGCTCTTAGAGCATAATTTGCCACAGAAGAGCAAATGAAGAAGTAGATGAGATCATTTCCTCTCTTTCCTCACATGATGAAATCCTTGTGATTTATTTTCTCTCCCTACAAACAACCTGTTCTTTCCTTTTCCCTGCTTTCACAGCCATTTTGAATGCTAAGCTTCAGGAATTTTTCCTGCTTTATTCTCTTTTCTATTTATAAGGCATCAGCTTCTGTTTTCAGTACAAGATTAATTATGTGTGAACTTTTTTAGCTCTTGGTTCAGAAATGTGCTTAAAAAGAGATTACAGTTCAGCTCCAGTTTTGAATCATGAGAATTTATACACTCTCTAGAAAAGGAAATCTTTTCCTGAATTAGGACTTCAAACTGTAATCTTTTTTAGTTAGAGAATTTTAATAAAACAATATATTTAGCTTAAAAGAAATAGATTTTAACACTTCTTATGGTAAGATCAGGATGAAGAATAACCCAATCCTCTTCAGAAGGGAAGGAGAAAAATAATTTGGGATCTAAATGTCACTCATCCAGTGGAAATAGTTCAAAAGTATATCTGAATATTTTCAGTTTAATGTATTAAAGACAAGAGTCCAACATAGCATTCAAAGCAAAGAACCCCCAAGTTACTTTCTGCTGTGTGCTGATGCCTGTCATCACTTTGCTGCCATAATATCTATTTTTAGAGGGTAATGACAAGGAGTGCTGACCACAGTCTACAGCAAATGAAGGACAAACAAGTGATGTTCTCCTCAAGCTTGCAGAGTTTGCCTCTGATACTGACTTACTCAAGTGCCCTGAAAGGATCTTCAAGATTTTGTCTGCAAATTAGGAGAATCCATGAGGGGAAGAACTCATGGCAGTGTTAAATCATCATTCTGTGTTCTGCAGTAGAAGATTATCTTTCTTCCAAGCTGGTGGAAACAAAATGCTCAGTTGTCAGTAAACCTCTCAGTCAGTGGAACTAATTTGTTGATTTTTGTTCTGAAAAAGTTAAAAGATAAAGAAACGACCTTGCACTATGTCTTATTTTTAATCACAACGCTGGTTTTAACATGTGCAGGTGTTTCCAAGGTAGTTTACCCAGTGCTTGTGGAACTCTGACTATGAGGAGCATTATCTGCAGCACCAGCCAAGGGTTGGAAACACACATAACAAAGATGAAATGGAATCTGTCACCTAGCACATGGAAACAGCATTTGCTCAACAGGATTATTTCATACAAAAGAATAACAAAAGACTTTTTAAACCAGCAGCGATCTGGCCAGCAATATTTTATGTATCAATCTCTATAAAGATCTGATGTAAAATTCATGCTATCACCTTTTTCCTCCAGAAATGCAGGCTTCTTTAGATAAACCTGTTTTTCATGTGTATTTCTGCATGTCCTCAGGGTGATCTTTCATCTCTCATTTGTTCATTTTGAGACGAGTCCAGAAGCAAATCATGCATGTGCACAGTCCTGAACTTACAAGATCGTAAATAAAAGTCTGATCTTGACATGACTTTCCCATTCATCTTTATCTCTTGTCAAGAACACGAAAGACCAATTTTTATCAGCTTTAGGGCAGCAAGAAAAAAAAAAAAAAGATATTTTTAAGAGAGATCCACTCCCAAAATCGGAGCTTATTTCTTGCAAATAGTTTTTGTGATATATTTTATTCCTTTCTTAGGTATGACAAGACTGGGTGCTTAAAAGGTCAGATATTGAGCAATTTGTGGAATTAGGCTGCTCAAATTTTTGCCTTTTCAAGGCTGGTGTTTTACTTTGAGTTGAAGTTTTAGATGGACAGTCTGGTAATATAACAACTAGGGCTGTAGGTCATCTTGCCACAGTGCTCTTCTTTTTCATGTATTTGACTTGACTTTATAGAGCTCCACAGATAAGCAAGGCATTTTAAAGATATAAAAAGCCAAGGTCTTTGCCTGAGGAGATGATGTGCTTTGTAGTAAAATCTGGCAAAATGAATTTTATGACAGCACCTACTATCATGAATTATCCTTCAGGAGTGAGTATTCATGTGAATACACAGTGTCCCACTTCTATCCAGGATTTTACCTAAATTATGTGGCAAAACCTAATAGCCCCCAGTCGCCATAAATGGATGGTGGGGGAAAAAGAGTCCATTTTATGGTGAGAATCATGGACATTGATGTTTATTTGGTATTTGTAAAAACAGCCTTCACCTCTCATTCCTGTTGAGCTGTAGTCCTTTAAGTGCTTGCATTCAGTCCATCAGACAGGTTACTGCCTCACCACTTCTTAGAAGTAGCAGAGTTATAGGTGGGGGATCTGCATATATCTGCAATACTGTGTAAAAATCATTGGTGTGTTTGTGATGGCATGTTGGGGATGCTCTCTGCCAGGGGGTTACTGTGGTGGCCTACAGGACAGGGCTGGAACTGTCACAATTTCTTCCTCAAAATAACAAATTGAACTAAAAAGAAAATGGAGTACTGTTTGGATGCTTCCACTGTTTCTTTAAATCTAATTAGGTAACTATCACTTGTCATATACCAGTCCCTATGCATCCATTTCCTGCTTTCATAAGGGATGTGTTGATTCATGTATGCAAATTCAGCCTGGTGTAGCAGTCAAAAATAGATCACTTTTCCTAATATACCACACGAGACAAGGTGTTGCTGCTTTTCAAGTAACTTAATGAGTTTTCTGTTCCATTTCTACTTACAGGATTCCTGCTCAACCTCAAGTTTTAGAAGTAAGCAAAATAAATAATTTTAATTAAGGTAGAAGATGGCTTTTTCCCCTTGTTCAGAGTTGAAAAATCAGAATTAACATTTCAGGTTCTTGTTCAAAGCCAGTATTGAAAAAGAAGATTGTACTTTGCTGTTGTTCAGTAAAAATGAAGGCATTTAGCTTTTCAAACAAAATGTTTATTGACAGAAAAAGTAGTTCTTTTCAATAGTATTGTCATTCCTATCAAGTATGAATACTGTTATTTCAGGAGGCTCTCGGTGATGTCCAGCTGAGCTTTGAGATCCAGCAGCTTAGAAACTCCATCCTAACACAACTCTGATTTTCACCTGGTTGTATTCCTACATCCCATAATAACCCGTGGGGACTGGAATCCCACTGTGCTAATGCCATGGAAACAGGCAATATTGCACTATTTAAGTCAGCAGTTGCCCTGATCTAGGGACAATTTATTTTATAAAGCATAAGTTCTGCCCTCTGCTGTGAAACTGGCGGCTATCACATCTGCCAGTTCCTCTCCCGTGCATGGATAATGTGCAGAAATGACCCAGAAATGTCCATTGTAGGTGAAGGGTTTGTCTGTCACAGCCCACAGACTGAAAAACCCACTGTTTAGAAGCTGTTGGTGCTTTCTCTGTTGTTTTGTTTTTGTTTTTAATTCCACACATCTCTTCTGTGTGCTGGAAATAGTGTACAACTGAAAGCCAGTTATACAGTGATATTGTCATGTTTGGGGGGGGTTAGAAAATGGGGTAGAATTGATATTTTTATCAAAATACGTGATAATAAGTCTTCTTCAACAGTGCTGAATGGAGAAAAACAAGAGGCTGTTTTTATAAAATAAAGACAAGCAAGGACAGCCTGAATTAATAGCAGAGCAAGGACTGTTGGGAGTCCTAATTGGGGACTGTGTGAGTAGCTGTTAAAGGCTGGAAAAGCTGCACAGAGCTTTAATTTGGATTGAGATCTGCCAGAGTTCATCACAAACTAGACTCAACTGGTGCACCCACCTGCTTTTAACAATTCTGTGTTCCTAAGAAATAATAATTCCCTTCCTCTTTACCAAAAGAATGTGGACTAAAAGAATATTTTCTACATCTTTCAGTTTTGACAGGTTTTACCCTGAGCATGAATCATTGCTACTGCAACTGCTACTCATATTGATTTCTCAAATACAAGATCTGGCTCACATCAAATGCTGTGAATAAACCACTTCTGTGGAGCAAAATCACTTCATGGGTCTGACTGTCCCCTTATGTTAAAACCTTTTACTGGAAATGCCATGTGTGTTTTATCTGATGTAGATATCCTCATGTTCTGTAGTGTAATTTCAGGTCTAACTGAAAGATACCCTCTTTTCATATGGACTGCAAATAAACAAGATGGAATTACCTAAAGAATCATCCTCCAAGCAAATGCCTGCAGTCCAGTTCGTGTGTTCAATACACTTAGAAAATCCATTTTAAGCAATGGGCTTTTTTTTTGCTTTTATTTCATTTTTCATTACAACCTCTCTCTGAAATTCAATAATAATGTATCTTACTGAGAACTGTGATATGCATTATAGCTTGCTCATTAAACTTTTAAATAAGATACCATTAGTATTGATGAATGTAATCCCAAATCGTCACTTAATCTTAAAATTGTCATTGATCACACATTCAGAATTTTAGTCCTGCAGCCAAATAGTATATATTGTCAGTGGTCATTAATTTTATACCAATAGCAATTAACATCTTTCTTTGGCTGCAATGTTATGAATTAGATTTACAAACTAAGGATGACTTAGTGAGTTTCTGGTTGGTTTCTTTTTCTTTCCTTGACAACATTTGTTAAAGAATCTTTTCAATGTATTGGTATATGAAATAGAATGCTTAAGCACAGTCTAGAAACCCAAAATTGTAATCCTTTAAAATATTTTGGTTTTGACTTTTAATAGAAATTAAGAGGCAGAGTCATTCTGCAGTATTCACTGATGAGCTAGCATGTGGTTAAAGTCATTTTAACAGTAGATTTTGTTTTTACCAATACCTTCAGAAGAATTGAACCAAATATCTTTGTAAAGGAGCCATGGTGTTTTTCACAAGTTAAATGTGTCACAGAATCATAGAATGGTTTGGGTTGAAAGGGACCCTGAAGATCATCTCACTCCAACCCCTGCCATGGCCAGGGACACCTTCCACTAGACCAGAGCCCCATCCCACCTGGCCTTGAACACTTCCAGGCATGGGGCAAGGATGATCCATAAGAAAGTGTTTAAATATACATATACATGCTTATATTTAGGTAAATATCGACTGAATATTTGTGTAAAATATCCTAGAATTTAGATAAGAATACAAAGTAAAAACACATACAAAGCAAAAAGGGTGACACTTCTCCAGTCTTGTCCATGCTCTCATACGTC
Source organism: Nicator chloris (assembly GCA_013400495.1). NCBI lineage: Eukaryota > Metazoa > Chordata > Aves > Passeriformes > Pycnonotidae > Nicator > Nicator chloris. The sequence continues at coordinate 93,200 of WAAE01017491.1, read as the reverse complement.
CTTTGACTGGACTCTCTTAGTGATGCTGTCTTGAAATCAAAGCTCCCAAATGTTGTCTGCAGTTCTTATTTCAGTTGTTAAATACAATCAAGCCTAATTAGGCTTTGCCCAGGGAAGCTGGGCACTTTCAGGGCTTTTTTGAGGGAGTCCAGCTGAGGCTTCCTGAGATCCTTTCAGTGTGGCTGAGGTTGTGAGTCAGCACCATCACACCAGCAGTGCTTCTCTTTGAGATAAAGATCCCCAGGATTTAAAAAAAAAAAAATCACAAACAAACAAATGTTATATTTTGGAACAGTTTCCAAGACAGATAACAAATGTCAATTATCTACCCAAATGTTCAGTTTCATAAGGTTTCAAATAATATGTAAATATTCCTTAAACCATTTTATTTGTCCTTTTATTTATACTTTTATTAAGATTAGATTTGTAAACTCCAGGTGTTTCCATATTCTTCTGTATATTACAAATCTCATCCTTTGCTGCTCCAGACACATGAACAGAGACAGTTCTCACTGTATTGATCATGTTTGGTTGGAAGAAATTCTGAAATATTTCTCTGCTGCAAAAATGAGGAAAATCAGAGAAAGGGAAAACCTAAGCTTTGACCGAAGGCTCACAATCACTTTTTGTTACGATTAAATATCAAACAGGCTGGCCAAATCTGGAAACCAATTATTCTAAAGTGTGAGAGGGGAAAAAATAAATATGCTTTTCAATTATTCTGCATAATTCTGTCTCTATCAGCACTGCACATTGAATAATAATTAAATTTTGCTTAAAATAGGCTGGGAAAAAAAATGTAACTTGAAAAAAATCATGGCATGATCTTATGACTTGCAGCATCTTTTTAATTCCGAACAGCAGGTTCTTGGTCAGAAGAATGTAATACACAAACTGAAGGTGTAACTGTAACATACTTAGCAAATGTTTTTAGTCTTGAGCAAGAGAAACTCTAACCTTTTCAGCAGAGATGAAGTGTTTGTTTGCTTGTTTTTCATAAGCAGAAAAAAACCCAAGTATGTTGACATCTTAAAATCATGGCACCGTTTTGGAAGATATTAGTCACTTCAAAGACAAGTTCAAGTATCAGTGCCTGTAACAATGGTAAATGGTGCAAAACATGAGCAAACTTGTTTAAAAACTGTCCCATGGAGGATGTCTGCTCTTCCCAAGTGTGCAGATCCTTCCAAAACGGATCCAGAACCTAGAGGGTGCCATGGGCACTCCAGAGCTGCTTGTCACACTTCAGAGAACCACTGCAAGCACATCAGAATTTAATTTTCTTCCACAATCTTTCACTTTCACTGCACAGGAAATATCATTAACTTTATATTCAAGTAGCCATCGTTATCTAGTGGGCTCCTCAAGTGCTTATCACTTCTGAACTTGATGAAAATGCAATTAAAGTTGGTGGAACTTTTTCCATTGTCTTTAAGATGGACTTTTGGATTAGCCCTTGTCTACCTATCACACAAATGTAATGAAGTCATTTCCATAGCGTGACAGCATCAGCCATGTGGACAATGAATAAGGCACAGGATTTTCAGCAGGATCTTGTGGAGGATTTATCAATGTTTTCAGCAGCTCATCTGTGCTGTGAGTTGGCCTTTAGGTCTGTAGTTTATTTATAACTTTGTGAAGATCAAGTAAACTTGTTTCTCATGGTGTTGCCTCTCTTTAGGGACAAATGTGAGAGACTTCTGACAGCTTGCTGCTGTCATTGTTATTTTCTGTAGCATTTTGAGTGCAATTCACTTGGCCCTGATGCACTGTCAGCTCACAGTGGTTCTAATTGCCATCTTCACTGTCATTATCTTAAAGATATTTCATAACTGTTCTCTTCCAGTGGAAAGCTTCCTGAATGTGACCTTCATCTGCTTTTTGTGGATGCTGAGACAAGAGTTGATTCAAGTTCTTGTCACTGTCAACGTTGTCTGCCCATGGATTCTTTTCTGCCCTTCCTTTGCTGTTTTATCTGACACGTGTGTGAATGTGCTGTGTTTAACATGTTTAAGAGGCTGCAGAGGGGAGTGTGAGACAGTTTCTTCCCCTGTTTCTCCTCCCTCTTGGGGAGCTGTGTTTGCAGTGGTACCACTCCTCCATGCATCAGCTCTTCTCTCATTGGGATTATGTTCCAAGAGTAGAAGGTGAACCTGGCCTTTGGTTCCTTCTGTGCTCTTCACCACCTGTGCTGGCCGGGATCTCAGAGCAGAGGAAATCAGTAACTCATGCTCAGTTCAAAGCACATCTGAACCTCAGCCTTTCCTGTGATAAGCCCTTGTCTCTCTGCTGTCCCCTGGGGATGGCTGGGTGTGAAACTGAGATCTAACAAAGTCTGCTCAACAGCTAGGACTCCCATTTATGCTCTGATGGAGGATATATGAATTTGTATCATTTATTCCTGCAAAAAATCACCCTTTTCTAAACTTATCTTGGAGGAGAGGTAGGAGGAAGAGTCTATACCTATGATTAGATCAACCTGGGAGAGAGTTGGAGCCCAGGGCATGACAGAAACCCCCATGAACACCCCCATGTACATCTTGGGGGGTTCGGGACCCTTGCTGGGACCCCAGGAGAACACTGCCTTTGGCTTTTGCCCATGGAAGGGACTTTTAACACTCAGAGAAGAGTTGCAAGTAATGTAGGTTTGATAAAATGTTAGTTTAGTTTATCACGGGATGTGAAAACGTAGTTTGGGTTTTTAGGAAGGAGGCTGGAAAAGGGACAAGATGGAGGATCTTGGGTGGTACCTGAGCTTCTTCCTTCTTCTTCATGGACTCCGTTTTCTGTTGTGTGGTGGCACAGAGTGATTGGGTGGAACGGTTTGAGGTAGAAATGTGAATTAGAGAAATAAGTAAGGATAATAGGTACAGAATTGTAAATATAGTACATTTAGGATTTGGATTGGGTCAAATGGCTTCATAAGGCCTTGGGGGTCACTCCCTCGGGGCCATTCCAGCCGTGTTCTCAAAGAGAAAAGACCTTGTAACTGAAGAGCGCACAACTAAATGATAAGAAACAATAAACACCTGAACAAGAGGCTGGAAGTCCCTCCCTGCTCCTTTCTAACTCTGGCATGAACTGATCTCAGCAGTGGAAGAGCATTCCGAGAGGAGAGGTTTGCCTGTGGAAAAGCTGTTCTCGTTTTCATGCTCGGTCAGTTAGTAGCATAAGCTGTTGTACCCTTTGATGCTTTATTTGTTCATACATTTAGATAGTTTGCAGCTGCAGTGGACCTCTGTCTCTGGTCCTTACTGGTATGATGTAGATTGTGTGTTGTAAAGGTGCATCGAGCTGTTCCACACAATACCCTGAGTTAGAAGGGACCCCTGAGGACCAGGGAGTCCAATTCTAGTTTCCCTTAACCCTTTGAATTTCAGTGCTCAGGAAGATACAGAAAATTAGGCTGGCAGAAGTAACTTTGTGTCTCTCTAGCACATGATGCCAGTGCTACTTTATTTTTGTCTCCTATGTCTTCTTGAGTCAGCAACACTAACAGCAGTGGAAGTTTTAGTACAGCAGCATAATGAAGATCTTAAAGGGCATGGTGTTAAATGTGCTTTTAGCTCATCAAAATGTCCTTGAGGTTCAGGGCAGATCACTGGTATTAATGTAACCTTTTTTTGGAGGCTTCTTTCAGAGAGTGGACTGCATAAATAGTTTAATTTACTGTATAGGTCTCAACCCTTTGCTGTGAGGTTTATATTTGTCATGTCTGTAGATGTTGGTCAAAGGTGAAGAGTCTTTTTTTGGAAAATGTTGTGTTTTCTTAACCTGGAATTCTACTACAGAGGCTCAAGTTGCCATTATGGTTGAAGAACTTACCTGAAATAATGTAAATTAACTGTAGTTAGATTTAAATTAACAAATTAAAGTGGTACTTTTTTAAATAGGGAGTATGTGGCTATTTCCCAGTTAATTTTTCTGTAATCAAATTTGTACCTTTAAATTAAACAAGACTTTTGTATGAATGGTACAGACCTTAGATCTGTCTTATTTTTGAGGTAATCGTTCTTTTTTTCATGTCCCTCAGGTTTTTCTTTCCCACCAGTATGTATATTACTATACATATATAATATATATGTATAAAATTTTATTAAAATATTTAATACTATAAAAGTCTCAGTTGAAGGAGTCAAAAAACATTGATCTATTTTGCAGTATATTATTAGGCTTAATTCTTCATTTTGCTAAAAGATTAGGAGCATTTGGAGTGGGTGGTTGATAAGACTTCCACATAGGAATCTTAAAAACCATTAAGCTAATATATATACACATAAGATAAAAATGCAGCAGTTAAATTTGAGGTTTGGTTTCCAACACCTTGAGACATGCAAAAATCAGTTCTTCCCAAAAGGGTAGATAGAACTTTGAGAAAGAAAACTTGTATATTGATAGTATTTCTCATGAGTGGAATTTCACTGTGACTCTCAGCTGTGGTATTCATTACAGCAGCCATCTGCTTTGGCAGTGCTCTAATTTCTTTTTTCAGTATCTCAGATGGAATTAAATTCATCATACAGTGAACACTGCTAGGAAAGTAAAAATCTAAATATGAGCTTGGTATTAAAGTTATGGTAGCTCATTGCAATTTATGTCCTATTTGTATAGTGTTCCAAAAATAGAAGAACATCATTAACTGTTTTGAATATTCAGAGAAAGGCTGTGTATTTGGGTGGTTTTGCTTATATTAGTGTTCCAGTAATTCTAGCAACCTTAGAGTGAAATGGGATTTTAGAACTTGAAAATGTGACAAGCAAATGAATGGGGAAAAACACAGAATCAGCAGAGGTCATAGTGAGGAACAGATTGCTCTTCTCTCCCACTCTCTTTCCTATTACTGATATCCAGTGGTACGTCATTCTTAACTCTTCCTTTTACCCTGTCTCTTAATAGTCCAAAGCTTGCAGGTTTTTACATTTATCCTGGTAGTTTGGTGTTATGTTCTGTCAGGAAACATTCCCAAATTCATGCTGTGTTTTCTGTGTATACTTCGATGTGCACAGTAAAAAATACCAAGTTAACTGAGAAATCTCACCCCTGCTTCTCTTTTGTCCTTTTCCACTTCTCTAGCTTTTATCTTCCTGCCTCTGTTTTCTCTGCTTCATTTAATGTTTGTGAGACTTTAACTTGCCTAATCCTATGCCCTCCCAGATATAATTATGCACTCTCTTACTCATTTAATTTTCCTTCTTGTTTCCTCTCCATCCCTAAGAGAGAAAGTTCCCTTTTCAAATATGTTTCTTGAGCTCAAAATATCCTCACTTAATCCATATTCTGCCTGCTTTATTATTTTGCCTCTTGCCACAGTTAGTAATATCTGCTTTCATTATTTCTTGTCTTATATTTGATAGTTTTATAGATAAATCAGTTATAACCATCTTAGGTGTGTTGCAGCCAAAGAGAAATGGGAATTCAGAGCACACAGTCTCTCTGCAGTTCCTTGTGATTTGGCTGCAGAGTGAGACTGGAGTGTGCTCAGGAAGTATTAAACATGGGAAGACACCTGATGGCAGATCTCCTGTGCTGATTTTGCTGGTTGTATCTAAAGCTCAGAGGTGTTAAATGACCCAAAGTGGATATATTGTCTGATGGAGTGTAGCTCTATGAACTGGGCAGATGGTCTTACTCCTGCCAAGTGCTGCTGTATGTCATGGGTAGCCCAGTTCATTCCAATTCCTATAAAGTTCTTGCCACTGGGATGGGCTATCAAAGAAGTCTGAGGCTACAAAAAGTTCCCATGTATAGAAATGAGCTGAAATAATATTCAGAGTAAAAAATGGATGCAGTAGATGAAAAATGCTGGCAGCTAAATTTGGTCCTCACTTCCACTCTTTTATGTCTGATAAAGTACTCCAAATGGATAGTGGATAGCATATCTATCAATCCATACATTTACTTAAATAATGGGAATGAAAGTCAGTTCCTGAGCTATATGTCTCTCAGAAATGTTTCAGACTTTTTAACCTTGAGGTGTTAGATATGGTAGCATATTAAATTAGCATAAAATGTTATGATCATTGAGAGTGATATATGGTCATGTGTTCTCTTACAATGCATCAAGAATAATGAGTGGTAATTGGTTCAGGACATTGATTAAAGAGCTTTGGAGATGTAGTTTACTACACAAATGGCCTATCAAATTTCATCTCTGTTGTACTTGCCACTTTATTACTCTAACCTGAAAATATATCATGAAAGTATGCCTGGATGTATATATTTTTATAAAAAACTTTTGATAGTTACTTGATCACACTATGGACAAAATCCATTTTCAGAGGGGTATTCTCTTGACATCTCCAAAAGAATTTTCCATGGAGGATTTTGCTGGAAGGAGATCTTTAGATGTTGTGTCGTTAATCGTGGGGGGTGATGGGTGGTCACAGAAAACCTTTATTTTAGCCTCATTTTGGTGGTAATGTCTCACACCAAATAGGTAAGTTCAATGAATTCTGTTCAGTCTGGTGTGAACAGGCTGAGTCACCATCCCTGGAGGTGTTTAAAGGTTGTGTAGAGGTGTCACTTCACTTGGGACATGGTTTAGTGGCAGTGCTGGGTTAATGGTTGGGCTCAGTGATCTCATTGCAGCCCAAACAATTCTGTGGTTCTGTGAAACCTCTTGGAAATGACACGTTAATCCTTCACATAAAACAGTTCAGAAATAATGATTTTGTTATTGTTAGCTGCAGAAGATATATAGAATGCACTGCAAATTAATAGATTCTCAGAGATTTGTTTTCTCTGACATGTTTCATTTATTTACATGATTTTTTTTCTGTTTTATCCTTACAAGACATAAATTCTCATGTGACAAGGGAAAAACACAGCTCAACAAGACACTTTTATTTTAGAATGTCATCTTATGTTAAAAAATTGCATCCTTAACTTAGTCTTTTTTTGGGGGGGTGGATAAAAGGCTTTGCCAGCTCACTTTCTGCATACATAAGAGCAACACACTTGTCTTGAAAAACCTCTGCCTTGGATTTTTTCTTTGAGCAGCATATTAAATGACAACACTATGTGGGTTTGCTCTAATAACAAAAATGGGCAAAACAAGAAATCTTTCTTTTTCCATAATTCCCAAAAAGTTACATGAAAGTATCTTAAGATGGGAAAGGCAGGTTACCTTAAGGCCTTTGCACACGTGCAGTAAATCAGTTTGCCATGGAGATTGGAAAGTGAGCTGACATGGCCTTGCACAGGAGGGTGCAGAAGCAGTAGTCAGGATATCTGTGTTAATGTGTCTTCCTTCTGACAGTTAATCTCCATTGGATATCTCAGACTTTTCATGACTTTTTTTTTTTTTAATTCTCTGAGCAATTTTTCTTGTCTTTGCTCAAGAAGTGAGGAAGAAGACCTTGAAAAGATCTGGGGAGATTGATGTGCTGTCTCATAAGGAGAGCTAAAAATGCTTGGTTTGTTTTATAAAAAGATGAGGTAAGGCAGGGCTTTATATACTAAAGGATAGTGTTGACTTTAGAATAAAGAAATGAAAGTAAACTATAAGGTAGAAGAATAAGTCAAAAGTGATAATCTCCAGAGCAGGGCAGTTTGGGGTCAGTCTTCCAGTGGCAGAGCAGAGGCAACGACCTGTGCAGTTTGAGGGGGCTCTTGAACAGTCTGTGCATGAAATTCTGGGAAAGTCTGGGGTTTGAGACGGGTGGGATGCATTTGATAGAGGAGAGGTCTCTTTAAGCCTCATTACTCAGTACTTATGGTAGATGTTCCAGTGATTAAAAAAATGTAAAAAAGCTTTGTTGAGCTTTAAAAAGTATAAGATGCTTCTTGAATACTTTCAGAACCAAAGTGAGCATAGTGCAAAGGAGAAAAATAGAAATGAAAGAGGACCAATTCTCTACTGAAGTATCATATTCTATATGAAGTAGGTGGACCATGTGATGTATGAAAAGATTTCCGTGTCTGATTACATTTGATCCCTTTGATCTTTCAACTCCAATATATTTCTCCCTCATGACTTTCTACTTTCAAAGGACTTGCATTCATTTATTTCCAGTGCTACACAAAACACTCTTGCCTATCTCTGTGCCATTCATCTGTAATCTATTACCTTTCCTTTTTTCTTTTCTGTTGTTCTTTTGTCCTTAAAATGCGTACTGTAAAATTTTTATCACCCAGGCCCATTCAGCATCAAAGTGATTTAACAAAGAAGTGTTTGTAAACAAACTTTTCTGGTAGTGGAATACATTTTCTGTAGCTCTGGTTCAGTGAATTCCTGCTCTGTCCCACTGTTACCACTGACACAGAAGAGGATCTCTAACTTCCTGGGAATTTCAGACAAAAAAAAAATCTCCATCTTTTCAACTTGAATATGTTAGTCAAGGGAAAGGTTTCAGTAGCTTAAATGAAACAAAAAAATAACAAATAATAGTGTGAAGTCTGTAGTTAGGGTTTTTTCTTTTCCTTTAGCTCAGATTTTGGCAGTGGAGAAAAGTGACTCTATTAGGGTGAGTGGAATCCAGTCCATAGAGTTAAAATGTACAAAGATACCTAAGCAGATTAAATATGTTTGAAATCAAAGCTTACCCAGCATCACAATTTATTCTAGACAATGAAGGGTGTATCCATAAGGAGACACTGAAAACTGTAATCTAGATCTTATCTTGGATAAGCAGAATTTCATCCACAGATATGAGGAGGATTAGGAGGAGTCTCATCTGATTCTAAATACTTACCACTTAAAAAGACTGTATATACCACAGTGTCTTCCAATAATGAATTCCAAAGTGGTTTAAGAACGTATTTGTCATGGTTTTGGTGTACTGTTGGTATTCTGAGAGCTGTTCTCTTTCTCTGATATTGTGGTTTCTCATAAGAGTTTGTAACTGAACTCTGGTTTGGAGTAAGGTGAAGGACTCGGTTGCTGGGGAAGCGAAGTTGTGAGTCCTGACATTCAGTGTGGATGTGGCCAGGGAGAGTGCACTTGGCAGGAATGCAAAGGGATCATGACAAGATTTTTGCTCTCTCTGGTCAAGTCAAGGGTGACCTGTAGCATTGATGTCACTCTGTTGCTCTTTGAGGTGTGTGAGTGGCACCTGGCAGCTGTGGGTGCCCTGGGCAGCAGGGCTGTGGGTGTGATGGCAGCAGGGCTGGGGGTGCCCTGGGCAGCAGGGCGGTGGGTGTGCTGGCAGCAGGGCTGCGGGTGTGATGGCAGCAGGGCTGGGGGTGCCCTGGGCAGCAGGGCGGTGGGTGTGCTGGCAGCAGGGCTGCGGGTGTGATGGCAGCAGGGCTGGGGGTGCCCTGGGCAGCAGGGCGGTGGGTGTGCTGGCAGCAGGGCTGCGGGTGTGATGGCAGCAGGGCTGGGGGTGCCCTGGGCAGCAGGGCGGTGGGTGTGCTGGCAGCAGGGCTGCGGGTGTGATGGCAGCAGGGCTGGGGGTGCCCTGGGCAGCAGGGCGGTGGGTGTGCTGGCAGCAGGGCTGCGGGTGTGATGGCAGCAGGGCTGGGGGTGCCCTGGGCAGCAGGGCGGTGGGTGTGCTGGCAGCAGGGCTGCGGGTGTGATGGCAGCAGGGCTGGGGGTGCCCTGGGCAGCAGGGCGGTGGGTGTGCTGGCAGCAGGGCTGCGGGTGTGATGGCAGCAGGGCTGGGGGTGCCCTGGGCAGCAGGGCGGTGGGTGTGCTGGCAGCAGGGCTGCGGGTGTGATGGCAGCAGGGCTGGGGGTGCCCTGGGCAGCAGGGCGGTGGGTGTGCTGGCAGCAGGGCTGCGGGTGTGATGGCAGCAGGGCTGGGGGTGCCCTGGGCAGCAGGGCGGTGGGTGTGCTGGCAGCAGGGCTGCGGGTGTGATGGCAGCAGGGCTGGGGGTGCCCTGGGCAGCAGGGCGGTGGGTGTGCTGGCAGCAGGGCTGCGGGTGTGATGGCAGCAGGGCTGGGGGTGCCCTGGGCAGCAGGGCGGTGGGTGTGCTGGCAGCAGGGCTGCGGGTGTGATGGCAGCAGGGCTGGGGGTGCCCTGGGCAGCAGGGCGGTGGGTGTGCTGGCAGCAGGGCTGCGGGTGTGATGGCAGCAGGGCTGGGGGTGCCCTGGGCAGCAGGGCGGTGGGTGTGCTGGCAGCAGGGCTGCGGGTGTGATGGCAGCAGGGCTGGGGGTGCCCTGGGCAGCAGGGCGGTGGGTGTGCTGGCAGCAGGGCTGCGGGTGTGATGGCAGCAGGGCTGGGGGTGCCCTGGGCAGCAGGGCGGTGGGTGTGCTGGCAGCAGGGCTGCGGGTGTGATGGCAGCAGGGCTGGGGGTGCCCTGGGCAGCAGGGCGGTGGGTGTGCTGGCAGCAGGGCTGCGGGTGTGATGGCAGCAGGGCTGGGGGTGCCCTGGGCAGCAGGGCGGTGGGTGTGCTGGCAGCAGGGCTGCGGGTGCGGGGCAGAGGCTGTGGCTGGGCGCTGGGGACACTGGGAGCACTGGGAGGTTCCGTGTCCTGGTCACTCTGTCCCCCTGCTGAGGAGAGGCAGGGACTGGCCCTCGGGTCACAGGTGCTGTGAAGGATGTCACCACAAAGGGCTGCTCTGCATTGTGCTCCTGCCTAATTCCCCTGCTCCTCTCTCCTGTATTACCAGGTATTACTGCAGCTTCCAGTAAGTGTTATTGGAAAGGGCTGTAAGATTGATCTGGGTGGGTTTTTTTCCTCTTTTCATCTTCTGCTTATTGCTTAAACGTGGTATCTCTAGGTCCACATTGGCAACTAAAGCTTGGAGTGGCACAGTAATTTTAACAACATAAGATTTTCTTAATGCACTGGTGCACAGTATCTGTTTTGCCTTTTGTTCACTTGCCTTGGAGTAGCAAATGTAAAATTCTAGAGGACAGTATTTTGTATTGATTTTAGTTTAAAAATCAATAAATAAAAATAGCTTGGCACAAGAAGGAATTCAATTACAGTCTTCATGAAAATTGTTGGAAGATATAATAAAACCTTAATATGAAGTAATATGTATAAGTAATCAAACAGTGTTGACTACATCTTTATGAATGACAAGCTTATGGTATAAAGTACTCTCTTAGTCCTGAAGGTCTATTTTTATTTGTGACTCTCTCCCACTTCTCATGGGCATAGCACATAAAAATGATGTATATTGTTTAGAGAAGTGTCAGCAAGGCACAATCTTTCAGAGAAGCCCTAAAATATGCTCTTCATTTCTCTTCTGCTTGTCTGCAGCTTCGTTGTCTTCTCATTATACTCCCCAGCTCTTACTGATTCAGTGGATGCAGTAAAAACTATTATCCTGAGCTAATTGTCAGCAGGTTGTGCTAGAGCTGATCTGTGCCATTTGATTCAAGAAAAGCCACTAGTAAACAGGCTGAAAAAATCTCTATGCATAGTACTCTGGCAAAAACTAAGATCTAGAGATCCAGGCCAGCATAAGTGCAGTCAGGATTAGGCAAAGATGACTAGAGCTGGAACTTAATTTGAAGTAATTTGGGGCTTTTTTTGGCCAATGTAATAACTTGGAAAGTTTCTACTTTGCAATATCAAAATCACCTGCAGAATTTTTGTCCATTTATACATTTTTTCCCCCTCAGCCCTCAATTATTACTCACTGCATGTTTATAATAGCTGCTTACACAGAGAGGAAGAAACATTTCTCAGTTACGTATAACAGATGAAGGAAAAAGATCTTGTCACTTCTGAATGTTGTCCTGTCTCTGAAGGTGTGGAGGATCAATAACCATATGTAAGGGTTGGAAGAATTTAAAGAGTACAGAATAAAAAAATTAGGATCTTTATGTATCTGTGGAACATGCTCACAGAATTATTCTACACCGATAAAATTGCATGTCTCTTATTTATAATTATTTAAATTAAATCAGTTGATAGATTATATAAATCAGGAATTTGCGTTTGATTGAAGATTATATGATATCCTGAAGTGTGCAGCCTAAGGTCTTCATGATTTTACAATCAGGCTTCCTGAGGACTCCTTTATACCAAAAGAGAAATACTATGTAATTACAGCTGAAGTTCATGTAGGTAGCACCAGTAGATTGTTTATCTAATTTATTTCAGGGTTTTCTGACATCCAAATCAGTCATGGTGCACAGAGCTAAAATAAAACTCTTTTCAAACTCAAAACTAGCTTTTGGGTAAGATGTGAGGGGGGAAGACTTAACTTGTGTTTGATGTGTCCCCCAAGGGTGACTTCTGACTGCATTATGCAGTAAATGCAAGAGAAACCTGTAAGATTTTCCCTATATTTTTGGGCTTATTTCCACTTTTGCTGCAGAGCAGAGTCCCACCAATCCCCTTCTGTAGTTGACAATTTCATTATCTTTCTTTTAGCTTTAACAAATGTACAGGGACCCTGGTATTTGAAATGTGCTTGTCATTTACAGCAGGAATTCATTTTTCCTCCCTTCCCTTCCTTATGCAAGTTATTAGGCTGATTCATGCTTAAAATGCTTTATGTAGGCTCCCACTTTATTCCTGATTGAAGAATAATTTATCATGTCCCTGCACATAGGAATTTCCCCTTTGGGACTCCAGCCATTTTGACAGGAAGGGAGAAAAAGTGAAAATATAAGTGAAGAATGGGAATATTGGAGCTTCCATCCCTGGATCCAGCTGTCCAGTTTTACAGTGTTTTATTGCCTGCAAAGAGCAGGGGCAGGGTGGTGAAACAGGCAAATAGGGGATGAAAATATGAAGAACATTTCAGTGATTCAACATTTTACTTTTTTGCAATATCAGGCACTGTATTGCCCACTCTACAAATCAAACACAATAATTAGACCCACAGTGATCTGTACAGAATATATAAAGCTGTCAGAGATCCCAGTCATTCAGGAGAACACTGGTATTGCTTATTCAGCCACAAAATAATGGAAAATGTAAAAAGAAATTCCGACAGTCATAAGTTAAAAACCAACACAAAAGAACATGAAGTTCTCTTATGTTGCAATCTTTCACTTAAAATATTGTCCTAACAATTTAAACGTACATTTAATGAAAATTAAAGCATTTTTAAAAGGAGCCCATAAACAAAATGTAAGTTGGATTGAGTATAATTAATTTTATTTTTCCTTTAGATAAAACAAAACTTAAGTCTTGTCTTGAATGTCCACAGTGATGATATCTTGAAATTTTAGTCTTGCCCTGCAGATTGAAGTAGTGAAGCTGAGTGTATGGATTTGAAAACATCTTCATTTGGAAATTGTAACACACTGACACTAAACTAAGTGTTGCTTGCAGATTATGGTTGTGAAAGGATGGATAGAATTCCCAAACTTACGTGAAACTTAAATCTTCTAATTATTCCTGAACTGGAAAACAGGGAAACATTTGTAGTAACCCCATTTCTGCATCATATTTCTCATTTCTTGCAGATCTTCCCACATGTGACGTTACCTTTGTGGCCTGTTACAGGTGTCCTCCTTTGATTTAAATAGCATGTTTCTTAGGTTCTTAATGTCTTACTTTTTAATAAACAAACAAACAAAAGATACTTTGAGAAGTATCTTCAGCCTTGTTGCGTTGTACTGAATGAAAGTGTTGAAGGAATATTCAGAATGAGCATTTGGTATCTTTGGTGTTTGTTAAACCAAAACTAGCTGGTGAGGGAGGGCCCCACTCCATCATGTGAGAGTTCCCCATGACTGAGTTCCTATGAGCACAGCAAACTCTGCTCTGAAGCCTTCTGCTTCTTTCTCCCTGATCCCAGAGAAATGTGTACTGCAGGGAATAATGCAGGAGTAGTCCTTAAAGGTGTCTGATAAAATTAGAAGAAACAGGAATACACAACCAAACGTATGGATTTGTTTTTAAACCAGTATAGACTAATTACACCTTTATATCTGTGGTACTTACACAGATATTTGTTCAACAGAATGCACGTGTTGCTATGGCAATCATTTTGTTTGTCAAATGCTGAGTAAATTGAAAAAAAAAAATATATAGCTTTTTTTTTTTTTTTTTCTGTTGTGCCTAGTATGTCCAGCCCACACACAGCTGCTCTAAAATAGCTCAAAGTCTTCTGACATAGGGGCTTTCCAGTCTGGCAGGAGCGTGGCTGCTGTCAGGGGGTCTGTGCCTGTCTGTGAGCACAAAGGGCTCCCCCTCCCTCCTCCCACGCTGGTTCCCCCCCTTCTGGGCACTCCTGCTCGCCTTGCTGGCACTGGCCTGCCTGGTTCCCAAGGGCACAGCCCAACTTCCCTCAGTGCCTAAGATGCCTTTAATCCCTGCAGGATAATTCCCTTTCCTCCTGGCCCCAGTGGAAAGGGTGTTCTGAGCTGTCCCGGTGCACAGGCTGCAGAGAAAGCACAGCGTTGGGAATTCATGGGTCAGGCATGGCAGTGTGCTTTCTTTGGGGAGCTCTGGCTGCCTGCCTCTGCTGTTTGCAGGTTGGGCTGGCTGTTCAGGTTGATGCATTGCTTGCATTCCGTTTCAGAGGGGGAGAAACCCTGATCAGATCTGTTCACCCATAGCTCTCACTGACATCTTCTCTCCTGGGAGAGTGGCTGCAGTGGGAAAGGATGAAAACTGATGCCTGAAATTTCCTCAGAACGTGTGAATACCAGTGGCAGGAGTTCTTTTCCCCTACTCTCCAGCAAACAGTTTGCAGGGACATAGCTGACAAATGCTGTTAGTAGACAGGTCCCCTTTTTTCAAATAAAATGCTACAACTCCATTTTTATGACTACTCTCCTAAATTTTCATCTGTGAACAACATGTTTTTATGACCTCTGACAACACATGGAGAGCAAAACATTTTGACTGCTTACAAGAGCTTGTGGTGGACACCTAACAGTGACAGCACAGGTAACTATTTGCCTTTTTCAGGTTCATGCACCTGAGTGCAGTTCTTTGGTTCTCCTGCATCACAGCCATTTTGAGATGTGTGAGTGTGATGGTATTTTAAAAAAGAGGTAGGAAGCTGCAGCATAAATCCCTCATATGGAGTCTGCCTTTAAGGGATCATGTCCAGAATCCTCCTTAGTTTGCTGACCACCCAGAAAACACTTGAGTGCTGTTGCTCCCTTTAAATAGTAGCAGCCATGTCAGCTCTTACTTGGGTGCAGCAACATTTTCAACAATTCTGTGTCCATGACTGTAACCATAATTTCACAACTTGATTCTGAAATCTTTGGGAGGTGAAAGTTTGGTGTCGCAGGGAGGAAAGATCCTGCCAAGATCTTGCAAGTGCATTGACTGCAAAAGGTGGAGTTGATATAGGTTAGATGTAGCCAGCTTTGACAGAACTACTGTATCTTTTGTGTGGGGCAGGAATTCACCTTCAGGTATCTTGAACTTTTTAGGCAACTTAAAAAGATGGCTTTAAGCTGTAATTTTTAGAGGAAGATACCTTGGTATAAGAAGGGTTGCTCTGAAGAAGACAAATGATGTGTAGGTTGGAAAAAAAAGAAAAGTTAAATACATTTATACAATATGTATGAGAAACAAACCAAAATGTATTGCCCAAAAATAAATTATCTGTTTTCCTGCATCCTCACTTAACTGAACTGTTCTGGAAGCTGAGTTTGGAGAAGCATATTTTGTACTGTGGTCTACAAAATAATGCAAATGTTTTGATTGAGAAAGCAAACTTGTACAATTTATATACTCACAGCCTTATAATGCCCATTAATGTCAGTATTTCCACTTATAATGGACACTTATAATCTCCACTAATGTCAGTATTACAAGACAATGAAACTGGAAGAGAGGAGTTTTATTCCAGTTGAACTTTGGCCTCTACCTACTGAAATCCTGATCCTATTCAAGCAAAATTCCGCATATTTCAGCAAGGTGATCATTTGACTTTCTGAGTTTTGGATATGATGGAGGCTGGTCTGATCTATGCCTACGATTTGTGCAGGGGAGGGAAACTCAGCACCACCTCATCAGGCCCTCTGTGATGGATTTTACTGAGCAGATCATGCTGGATGGAGTTCCATCTGTCATGGTCACACACGACACAGCCTGTTCCTGTTGCCAGCCTTGACCTGACATTTTGTGTTTCTCAGGGAGGCTGCTGTTGCCTGGCTGCTGCCCAGGACAGTGGAACAGCCTTTAGGGTGGCTGATTTTAAAGGTTTCTGATTCTGCCTTCGATAAGATTAACAGAAAAATTCCTTCAGCACCAAAGCAAGAGCAGTTGAAGGATTTGATGACGTTAGGCAGGGCATTGAAGAGACCTCTGGGTTGTTACTCTAGTGGAATTTTTAAATTTATGTGCTAATAATAGCATTTTTCTCTGTAGTATTCTCAGATCTTCTTGTGGTTTTTTTTGCTCTGCAGTTTCATTGTGGGTTTGTTTTGTACTTAACGTAACTGGCAGAATTTCAAATGTCATCCAGGAGGTGTTAGCAGACAAGCTATTAGCTGGGAAGTTGCAGACTTTGAATGCACATACATACATAAATAAACAGAAGAAAGGTGGAAGAAGAAAGGTGTCAGTGGAAAAGGATGGGTGCAGTGGGTTTTAGCTGTTTATGTGTGAATGCAGCTTGCACCTGGTAAAGATGTCAAGTTGGCAAAGCCCTTATTCCCATCATCACTATTCCCTGTTACAATCACCAACTTCACAACACAGCAGTGCAGGAAAGATTTTTACCTTTGTCTTCTGAACTAACTGGTGGACACTTAGGGCCTGTTTACATGTAGTGTCCACTGTTATATGTAATATCTGCAGGCATGGTGGGTGCCTCACAGAACAGAACACATTTCACATTGCTCAGGTGTTGTGTGCAGAGCACCTCTGAACAGGCTAGGCTGAGTGCAGGTGACTGGACTGGGGGAAATTAATGACCAAAATGTTCTATATTTTACCACATAATTAGTGTAGCAGTCTTTTAGATTTGTGACTTGTTTCAAAGCTGTCTTCTGGAGCAAACAAACCCATGTGTATTGGGAAATAAAAATGACAGAGGGAATCCATTCTGCATTTCACTGGTCAGTTGTCTGTATTTATTTAATGCCCATCTAGGCAAGTTTGAGGGTTTTTTTAAATCAAAGTTTGCTAATATCTGATATTTCTTTTTTTAAATTAGTGCCTGCATAATCTGCTGTGGACAGTGGACTCTGGTTTTGAGGCTAAAATATAATACAAATACCCTTGACTTGAGCAGATATCATTATTCTCAGTACCTTATCTAGTTCCACACTGTGATGATGTCTTTGACACCTGGAATCATTTCAGTGACTACTTAGGTTCTAAGCATTCAAGAAATAATGCGATTAAGAGCTGGTTCCTGATTCCATTGTCTCCATTGACTGGATTCAGTGGAAATGGATCAAGCTTTTCCCATGCAATATACAAGAGTGAAATAAAGACTGCAAAAGCATTATTTATACTCAGTTGATGGGAATCATTCTGAGATGAAATGTTCTTGAGGGGAAGCTCAATAGACAAGGTGAATTTGAGAGAAGTCAAAGAGGAATAGCTGCCAAACCTGCTCACTGCTACCATATCAGGTTTGGGTTTGTTTGTAATACTCAATCTGCTATGAAAACGTTTAGAGACAGCTTGCAGGTTATAAATTACTGTACGAGGTGAAAGTAATTAATTTTAAATGGCAGTGGCACTGTTAATAAGCTTTCTCCCAGTGACAGCAAATCTTGGAGGGCTGTTGGATTCCTAAATTCCAGCCAACCCACACCATCCATGGTCTGCTGTGTGGGAGCTCTGGTGAGAGCAGATGCTGTGAGTGTTGCCACGTAGAGGATCTGGGAGTCTGCATTTCCCATGCATTGGAGACTTGTCTCACGTAACAATGAGTTATTGAAGTACCAGAATAACACGGGTAGTTGTAGCAGAAAAATTCTATTAAATGTTTTTCATCAGAAGTTTGTTCACAGGTCAGTTGTTGCTTTCATTTCCAGGCTACTGGAATCTTATTACAGAACAAAGAATCTTAAATGAAATCTTAATTTGAAAATCCTCAGCTTATCAACCAGCAATAAGTTCAGGTCGTCAGAGTTAAAATTCTAGAGATATTTTGCCAGAACTGGGAATTAAAAAATGGTGGTCCATGCAGGTTTTTGTTTGTTTGTTTGTTTGTTTGTTTGTTTTTTTTAAGTTAGCTGTGCAGCAGAAACAGCATTTAGTGCTCAATATGTACAAACTTTAAACCACAGTGAGGTTTTATAATGGCAAGCTTGCATTAGTGTGATACAGGTTCCTTGAGGGATCTGTTCTGGCTCCCAAAAGCAGGTGTTGACAAAATGGAATAAATACATACAATTAATCAAGATATCTGGGTGTTATTCTTCATTTTAATTAGCAGTGCTCTTTGGCATAAGTAAATTTGGATTATTTACTTCAAAAACAGGTTCTTTGTAACTGAGCAAAATTAAAATATCAACGCTGATAATGTGTAAATGATTATCAGTCTTACCAGACTGAACATCACGTGTGTATTTGTTGAATATATATAAGCAGTTCAAAGAAGTCTGCCTTGGTGAAGGTTTACTGCTTTTAAGTGTACTGAATCCTGCTTTATCACCTGGGCAGGTGAGGGCCTTGCTGCAGGGCTGCTCTGCAGAAAAAGGTGCAGATTCATCTGCCCTATGTCTTGCATGTTTCTCCCTCCTGAGAAGGCTGAAAGCTCAGGCTTCTCTTCCTTTAGTGAATTTCTCCAGGCTCTCAGTTCCACAGGATTTGAGGGTTTTCATGAAGGAAGACTGTTTTGTAGGTTACCTTTTAAGGATTTGACCTGGATGCATATCATGTTCTGCATTAGATACTTTTCAATATTTTAGCTGCGAATGCATCTTTGCAGTAATTAAAGCTGAAAATTAATCTGGCTACCTGGACTATTTTATAAATTCCCCAGGGAAAGCTGGTTATCGTTTTCATGAGATGACTTAGTAATTCTGTACAATTCCATCTAAATCCAAAACAGTACACATGAGAAATAATTATGGTTCTCATAATTTTAGTAATGGCTCTTCATCATATGTCAGTCTTCTTTTTTTTTCTGCCAGTTTTTATTTATATATTTTTATGATACTTTAACTTACATATTTCTATTATATTTTTTATTTACATATTTCTGTGATCATTTTTATTTGCATATTTCTGTGATACTGGAGTCTTTTGTTTCCTTCCTTCCTTTTTTTTTTCCTGATGTAGTGGGCTACAAACAATGTCAATTTTCATGAAATGTTTTATAGTAATTCCACCTGTTTTGTTGTTCTGATGAAATTAAAAAGCTTGTCAAAGTGGTCAATGTTTCACTTTTTATTTTCTTAAAATAATGACGTTTCTGGGGCACGACGATCCGTTATTCCTCCTCTGCCATGTCCCATCAAAGTGTTAAATTTTTTTATCCAGCTTCCACCAAACAGAATTTGGAATAGTAGAGGTGTCAAGGTTACAAACGTTCCTCAAGTTTTCCTCTTCTTGCCTTTGCATTTTCACCAAGGGTTCCAAATTAATGTTTGATGGACAATTCTGGGAGGTCCCAAACCAACCCCCTTTCTGTATTTGACTGACATGGCATTCCTAATCCTCAGCAGTTTGTAGGTTTTATATTCCCCTTGTCTGTGTTAGGCCATCCTCTCCAAGCCCTCACCTTCTCGTGCTGTTTTCAGGGTGCACCTCACTTTCTGTGGGTCATTCCCAAGCCACCACTGCTGGGGGTGATGTGTTCATGGCTGCTGTGATCAGCAGTGGCCATTAGGTACCTAGAGGTTGTGCATTGACTGCACTCAGCAATTCAGCCCTTTGTGTTCCTGCCTTCTTCACACAGGGTCTCGTTTCCAGCACTGTTTGGCATTGGTTGATCTCAGCTTTCTCACCATCTGCTGCCAAATCAATTTCCCTGTTTCTTTCTTGCACTTTAGCATCTTACCTGTATTTTGTTCTTGACCAACCTGTTTGAGTTGTACTCGTGTATTTCTTAGGAGCTGTGCCGAAGGCAGATGCCACTTAGTGAGGCAGAATTGATTCAACTTAAGTCAAGGAAGTGGGGTTTATTTAATGTTATATCTCTGATATAAATTGTGGCATTGGCAAGCTAAAGAACGTCGTGTTATTCTGCAGTGGGCAGAAGGAGTCACTTTGTAGATTTCTTCCTTAGTGAACTGAAATTTTACCTGGTTATTCCTGCCTTGCCAGGATGAAAGAAGACCAAGCCTCCCTGACTTTGTCGCTCCTAAGTTATGCATTTGACCTAAAAACCCTTGACTATACCCTGTTAAGCCAGGAAACTGATTTTTTTGTTTGTTTTCTAGGACACAAGAGATTGTAACTGCCTGTTTACAGTTTCCTAAATACCTGTGGGGTTTTATGCATGCTTTTTATAGTTCCTTGAATTAGCCCTACAAGTTCATCATCCTTGGTGCTACTACAGCATTCCCTGCCTGTTCTGGTGTGTGTTAAGCAGCCAGTGTTGGCAGAGATGTGAATTAGAAGTTATGTCCTGTAGTAAAAACTGTGATCTCTTTGATTAATGTGAATAGTTCAGGTTACTAACAACAAATGCAACTACAAATGAATAACAAAATTACATTTATTTGTAAATTTCTATTTAGATGTGCCATACTTTACAAAAGTACATTGCTAAGTCCTCAGAGCGAGGACCTTTGGGTAAAAGTTTTAGAGGCATTGAATACCTATCATAAAACAACTAATGTCCTGCTACATTACTAATTATATATTGTCTATAGGTATAATTTTCTATAGTAAAACCATGTACCTTGTTGTTCTTAAATGCAGGTTAGAATGTACATGGATGAATTGACTTCTAGAGACAGTCAAAGTGAATTAAAGATACAACTCTGTGAATCTTAGTAGTAATTTTGTACAAGTTCTGTACTCATTATTCTTTATGAGCTTTATGCAGCTAGGCATTTCTACCTGTCTCTTTTCAGTCTTTCTATACGTTTATGTATTTTTAATGTCTTTTGGTTTAACTGCTTCAAATAATCTGTTTCACATCACCTGTTAACGGAAAAAGAATGTATGCTTAATTGAATTTAAATTATTTTAAGAGTCTACAGCTTACAACCATCATCTACTCTGACAGAATTTCCAACCTGTAGGAGTTAGTAACTTTGAAGTTGACATTTCTTTTCTCCAGTAATGATTGCGAGTGCAGATTCTGCACAAATGGCATATTACATGAAGTGAAAGTTTAATTATAAGGGGGAACTTCATTGAATATTTCTGTTTGATTAACAATAAAGTAGCAGGAACATCACGTTTGATTTTAGGCCAAATGGAGGTTGTTGAAGTGCTGCTGTCAGTGAGTTAAGGTGTGCCTTTTTTCCCTGTGTTTCTCGAGGCTGAGCGTGGGCTGTGGCCTCTCTGCTTTGGTTTCTGCTGTGTGTGGAATTCAGAGCAGTCCAAGGCAGAGCAGACACAGGCTTTCACACAAACTCTCTCAGCTGGCTGTCGAGAGATGATCTTGACTTTAGTGAATGCAGCACCACTGCTTGAAAGAGCAATGCCACAGCTTTGTGTGAGAACAGACTGAAAGGGTGGAAAGGATGACTATTGTGCTTTCCTCAGAGTGCCTGGAGAATAACTACTCCAGCAGTTTCAAAGTCAGCGGGCCCTGTTATCTTATGTAAAATAATTTGAATCCGAAATGGCCACAGAGGGCTCAGTAAAATGACCCCACGAGGAAGCAGCAACAAGAAACAAGCAGCTGAACAAAATTAGGATTTTTTTTTTTTAGTATATCAGAATTTCAGCTTTTAAAATTGATTTAAAATTAGACACACTTAAAGCATATCATTTTTTGCCCTGTTGTGATTATGGATTACTGAAACCTGCACGTGTCCTTTTTGCCACTGTGACATCTCCTTGCTGGACTTTCTAACCACTAAATCATTAACTTCAGAGAACACTTGATCTGCTACCAGAGACGTGCACTTTTTCTGGGCAGGCTGTTTATGGCACATAGTTCCCACATAATTATCAAATCACTCAGCAAACAGTTGTTCCTGAACACACCCCTTTAGTGAGCATACAGGATTTTTTTTTTTCACTGGCAAAGTTACTTTACGAAATATTTGGATGCACAGGACATCAAAATACAAAACACTACTGAAAATTCAAATGAGTGTTGTCTGTAAAATTATGCCTGGTTGTTACTTTGGTGAGCAAGAAGCTTAAAATAAAACTCCTTCTAATGGAACAGCTGTAACACCAAGTTATTCATGTCAGGCTTTACATGTTCTGTAAGATGTGCCTCTGAAAATGTGCTATGTTTTACAACATTGTGATGGGATGCTGTTTCAATAACTAAGATATCCTAACAATGAAGAAGTACTCCTGAGTGACCAAACCCACTTTTAAGTGCTTTGGTTTTCCATGGAATTTTTTGTCAGTAAAGTTATCAAAGTTACTACTTATGGCTAGAACCTCACACAGTTACAGATGTAGGTGTGGTGTGATGGGATTGTATATTAAACCCAGCACAGCCTTCTATGATCTTTTTTTTTTTTTTCTTTTCATTTTCCTCAGGAAAAGTACTGTGATGCACCAAAAAATAGTGGGGTTCAATTTCTAACACTGAAAGATATAAGGGGGACAGAAGAAAATGGTTTTGATTTTCAGGGTACTATTGAGCTTCATAGGCACGTGCTTGTAAATGGGTACTAGTTTTCCTACAAATTTAAGAATTTCTGGAAATAATCATATGTAGCTGAGCATTAGCACTGCTTGATATTCTGATAAATGAAACTGCCCTCATGATGATGCTTTTGAATCCACACCATGGGAGATTTGGACTTACTGGCATATCTGCACTCTAACCCATGTATCTAACCCAGAGCTTTTTTGCTGGAAAAAATTGAAATAAGCTTCACAATTCATCTGAAATCTATCCCAGGGCTCCCACTGCATAAGAATAGCCTGATGGAGCTGTATGTGAAGGAGGAGAAGCTTCTGAACTTTTCAGTAGGGGATTGAATGTATATTATGGCAAATAGATCATTTTAAATTAGTGTTCAGTACATTTAGGATAGAGTGTATTTTTTCTCCTGTATAAATTGCCTCTGAACACAATTCAGAAACCCAATCTTAGGCTTAGCAATGAACATTTCAGAAACGTAAATTAATATCTTCACGGGGAAGAAATACGGTTTATTGTAGAATCACCTGCAATTGCCACTGTAATTATGGCTTTGTCAGTATTTCTGTGAAAACTATTTATTAGGAGTTTTGGCAAACCACTCTTTCAGAATGAGCTCTAATGGAGTGTGCAGCTTTGCAGGCAATGCCTGAGCCTGAGGTGTGCCCTGCACTCGGTGCTCTGAACAGACAAATCTGACTTCTCCTCCGAAAGGTCGTTCCCAAGTTGTTGGGAGATTCCCAGAGATGCTGACTTTTCTCTTTAGGCAGCCTTTTGAATATCTTAAGCAGGGAATCATCCTGCTTAGGAAGCCTCTGAACAGCAGGGGTCTGTTCTTGCTGAGAGCATCAGTCCCTGAATGTGAGCCATGCCCCTCCTGCACGGCTGGCAGTGCCAGAGCAGAGGGGGAGTTGGCCTCTCCTCATGGCCTTGGCAGTCCTGGGTGAATGGTTGGACTTGGTGACCCTGGAGGTCTTCTTCAACTAAATGATTTGGTGATCCTGGGATTTCTTTGCTTTCCTTACAGTAAAAGATGGCAAATTTGCAATTAGCAAACTGTTGCTGTATCCACTGGCACAGCAAAGATATGTAATTCAGTTTCAATATTTTCCTCAACACTGGTGCATATAGAGTAAAATGGTAGTGCTTGATGCTCTAAATTATTTAATTTAAATAATTACATTTATTTTTGTAATTCAGATTTCAAAGTTAGTTATTAGCCCAGGAGACCTAGTTTGACAGGAAATTTTAATATATTAAGAGGATGCTGTTTTACCATGCTGTCTGCTTCAAAACAGTGACTTTAATTTTTAGCTAGCAATCTTGACTCTGTTTTCTGAAACAGCCTTGTTGTTCTGAAGAAGTTCTTCTGAAGTTAATAGAATGAGGAAAACTAAGGTTAAATAAGTGAGATGGAAAGCCAGACCTACTCAAAGAAAGATACTGGAAATGTTGACCCATAGTTGGTGTGAGAACACTGATGTCTCACAATATGCTTACAATGTGAACTAAATTAAAAGCTGGGAAAAAATAATTAGAAATTTAAGAAAAAGCAGTGATCCTCACTTCTTCATTCTGAAATCAAGCAAGCAAATTTTAGTGAACCAAGAGGGTTTTTCAGGATAAATATAGGTACAGATCCTGGGGTCAGGAGATTAGGGCAGGGAGAAAGTGCCCATTATCCTACTTTTGTGGGCTTTGTTTCAGGGACTGAAGAAAGAAGAATTAAAATTCTTGCAGCCCTCCAACAGAGATCATAATGTGTCAGATAGCCCAATGAAGCACTTCTTTCATTCCAGAAATGTAAAGTTATAAAGACATTCACAAGTACAATTTTCCTCCTCAGCTGGTAATATTATTTGAGTGTTACCAAAAAGGGTGCTAATGAGTGATTAAAAATGGGCATAATTTAGTTTTTAAAAGCCCTGCTCTCTCACAATTAGCAGCATGTGTTTGTGTATTAGTAGAGCTTAATCACATCAGGAGGAAAGGATTTTAACTCCGAGAAAAGGAAATCCCAGTGATGACTTTTCAAAACAGATATGAACATATATTTTTACTTTAGGGATAGCTTAAACAAGACAGGATTCACTGATGCTGTAACTCTGGCTTTGGAATGAAGTTGGGCAGGTTCTAGGTTGTGACTGTGATTTGGTGGTTTTCTTGAAGGGTTGTTCAAATACAGAAATCAGGGGCATAATGTGTCAGTCGTGGAGTAATATCTGTCATTAGCATGAGGTTGGCAAGAGCTCAGAATAGATTATTATAATGGTCACTTTTGGCCTTCAGAATAGAAAAATGTAATACTGTTCTTTGTATTCATATCTGCTACAGAAACTGATTTCTGAGCTCTATTTAGTCTTCAAAAATACCAGAAAGTGGATGATTTTTTCCAGTTCTATTCATTGCCTGTGAAGAACTGTGTTTTCTATCCTCTTAGCAGTATGTCTTGAGATCACAAATAATCAGTTTGTACAGCTTATCATTACCTCTAATCCTTAAATTACGCTCACTCTCTAACTAAAATCATTGCAAGTGGCTTTCATGAGTACAGGAGGGCACAGCTCTGGAAAAAAATAACATTGCAACTCATGAAGGAAGCACTTGGGGGGGTAAATATGTCCTGGAAATGGCCAGGGCTACTTCCCCATTCTGTATATCTTGAGGAGTGAGTTTATTCTGTGGTAATGCCAGCTAAATAAGCAGCATTAGTAGTTAATTAAGAGACTATTAAATATGAATAAGGCTGCCATAACCTGAACTTGTAACAGGGTGAGTGGAATACAGAAAGAGTTGGTTGAAAATGTAACATGAAAATTTCTAGGGCTAATGCTTCAGAGTTTAATATTAGTCTTTTGTCATAGATTAAGTAAAGACTGATAGCACATCTGAATAGCAGCATTTTATACTTCTTTTTTAGGAGGGAGTGGTTTCAGTAACCTAGCCCTTACTTACAATGGGATGAGAATATGTTACGATTATATCTTAATTTCTGCATGCTTCAGTCATCTTCAAATTTATTTAAAATCTATTATTTATTCTACATCTTCACATTTATTTAAAATAATGAAGCAGTGCCAGAATCCCACACTGTGTTTCATAGTAACCACAAACCAGTGCCAGAGATATATCAAACAAGCATTTGAAAAGTGGAGGACAGAATTACAAAAACATAGCAATGCTTTTTGAAAAACCTTTTAAATATAAGCAAATAATTTTTTAATACAAAATGAGTGATTTTAAAATTTTTGTTTTCTTTACCCCTTCTGGCAAATTTTAAGAGTCAAAGTGAATCATCTCATGCATGAAAGCACAATAATTTAGTAGTAGTAGTAAAAAGAGAAAAAATAAAGTATTTTAATTTAACATATGCTGCTGTTTTTCCCCATTCCTCCTTCAGAGAAGAGTCAGGCCATGCCTGACAATAGATTTGTAGTAAAAGTGTGTAATTCCCTTCCTACAGGCATTCATTATTACATTTGAGATATTTCATTTCCTTACAAAGGCAAAGAATCATCTTGGGCACTGTTATCGTGGTAATGCTTTAAAACATAAAATGACATTGGTTTTTTTTCATATTCCTTTCATCTTCTGCAGAACGGGGTATGTCCTGTGTGACTGTGAGGACCTGTGGCACTTCCACATCTTCCTCTTTGATTTCCTAGGACAGCAGGAATTTGCAGAGACTGTTTCATACAATGGTTGGTTTAGTGAGTGTGCTGTCATCAGAGACGAAGCTTCAATTCCAATTTCTCTGTGTTTGCTAATCACTCTTAGAAGATGGAACATTAAATAGACACGTTCCGTTTTCCTACCTTTTTTTTTCTCTTTTATGATTTTTTATATCATTATTGCCCAAAATACAATGGAAGCTTTTAAAAAGCAATCAGGTCACTGCAGTAGCAGTAGTCTCAGCAGTTTGTAGCAGATTGTGCCCAGTGAAGGACTGCAGAACATGTGATGAGTGTAGGGAGCTCTCCTCTCTCCACATTATCCTTTCCTTGGGAAGAGATTGATAAACACCATTCCTTTTTTCCTCTGTGGGAAAGGAATGGATGAGGTTCTCACTGCAGCCCAGGCCAGTTTGGAATCTCATTTAGTGAGGCTCAGAGCCATGGGCTGGCAGACGTGTGCAGGCTTTTAGCAGGGATTGAGGTAACCCAAGGAGCCAGAGCTGCTGCTGGCGCTTTGAGAAGTCTCTTACTGCTGTGCCACAGGCTGTCCTCCTCTGCTGCAGCAAAGTTTCCTAGGTTTGTTCTCAGAACTGGCAGAAGTGCCTTTCTTCAATAATCAGGGAAAGCAAATTCCGTGCCTTTTGCTGGAAGGCCCCTGTGCTGCAAAAAAGGTCAATGGAAATACCAATGGTTCAAGGTCTGCCAGTCCTAAGCATGTAAAGTAGTGTTTCAAAAGTTACCAGCAAACTGTAGCTGCAGGCAAATATTCTATAAAGCAACTTCTACACCTCTGTAAAATATTTACATGTGTTTGAAATGAGGTTGTCCCTCATAATGAAGAATAAGTAGCCAACAATACTTGCTTGGCTCTACTTTGCATTTTAAGTTTGAAGGCTTTTTTAAATTTGAAATCAGATGCAGATTTTTTTCTTGTCTCAGTGTAAATTAAAAGGAAAAAAAAGAAGAAATATGGGCAAATCCATATACTTTATTCTGTGCTTAGATTCTTTTCTCGACTTTCCTTTCAGCTCTTTCTACAGAATTCACACTTCGAGGGGATTTAATTCTGGAAAGTTATCAACTTTATTGCATAACTGTGGGATATGCTTCTCTAAATGTCAGGTATTATCAGAGCACAGCACATTTAGAAGAACTCAGACTGCATAACCCCAAGGTTATATGTATTTAAATCTGACTTCATTACATTTTATACAAGACAGAATATCTCTATCCAAAAAGGTCTGTGAGGTTTTTTTTTTCTCCCATTACTTCCCACACTTCAAAATCACTTGGAGAAAACCTTCAAAAGCAGAGCTGTGAGGGCAGGAGCTGCACAAAGCATCAGCACATTAAGCTTGCACGTGCTTGGTTAACAGTGAGATACAAGGCTGTGTTATTCATCATGCCAAAAAAATACCTCTTCAAGAACAAACCAAATTCT
This sequence comes from Nicator chloris, assembly GCA_013400495.1. Taxonomy (NCBI): domain Eukaryota; kingdom Metazoa; phylum Chordata; class Aves; order Passeriformes; family Pycnonotidae; genus Nicator; species Nicator chloris. The sequence goes on along the minus strand of WAAE01017491.1, from coordinate 65,573 downwards.
CCTCTGATAAGGACTGGCACAGGATTTGGTCGATCTGAGTGGGCAGGGAGGGGCTGTTTGCTGGAGGAGGGGAGAAAGCCTCCCTTGGCCCCAGGGTTGTGCCTTCTGGGCAGTGTTGGCTGCTGGGGCCTGGCACAGGCAGGTGCAGTGAGTGATGGGCTGAGGATGCTCAGCAGAGCCAACGGTTCAGCTGCTGGGGTTATCAGATATGTTTTATGTGTGATAACAGAGCAATTTAGCACCTGTTTCAAAACTGATTTTTTTCTTCTTTTCGGCATGTGAGGAATTGTAATGCTAAAAGGACACCTCCAGGAGTACTCAATAATTGAGTTTCTACCAGGGATTCTTTTTCCCTCAGGGCTGCAATATTGGGTTGCATTGCCTGTGATCCACTTTACCAACCCGAGTTCTGTTTACATCTGGCGCTTAAAAATGATTCTGAGAAAGGCATCCTGCGTTCACAAAGGATTCCAGTTGAAATTAATAAAGAACCCACCTCATGGTGCAGTTAACTTCAGTAATGTCCATGTGAATCTTGATGCAGGGTGCTTAGCTGAGCCACAAAACATGCAGCACAGTTGCTTTAAGCTGCATGAGGCATTTGTAGTTGCAGAGCAATAGCTGATTCTTATTCCTTGTTCTTTTTTTTTTTCTGTATATATCTTTTTTCTTTTTTTATTAAGCAGTAGCTAGAAATCAGACTGCTGCCTGTTTTCATTCATCATCTCCTTTGTTTGTTCTTGCCTGGGCCTGCCTGAAAGTCTGGAGAAAACGTATGAATTGAAAGAAGAAACAGATTCCTTATGCTGAACTTCGTACGGGAAGAGAATAACGAGAGCAGGCAGAGGAAATCAGCGAAACACCACGGCCAGGGGTGTGAAAGCTGAGTAGGAATTGTGCTGCAGGTGGGCTGGGTGCTCAGGAGAGCACCTCACTTCCCTCCTGGCACTGTGGCCACTTCCCCTCCTGGCACTGTGGCCACTTCCCCTCCTGGCACTGTGGCCATCCCTCCCACAGCACTCACTGAAAGTGTGAGAAAGGAAAAGCAGCAGCAGCAAGGGAGTTGCTGTTGGTTTGTGTTTCCTGTCGGGGTGTGGTTATGGCATGGCCGTGTGGGATGCAGGACCAGGCACTTGGGATGTCCCCCTGGGGTGGCTGAGTGAAGGTGAAGGGTCCTTGGAAAGTGCTTCAACAAAAGAGAAAGGGAAAAGGAAAAGTCGATGTGTCTGTTGGAGAGAGGAGGAACCACTTACAGCTGTGAAGGTCAAAGTGGTGTCTGCTGCCCCAGCAGTCAAAAGCAAGCTTAGCTGTGACCTGGTTAACCTAACAAATGCTTAGTTTAAAAGAGTGAAAGAAAAGATTAGAATTGCCCTCCTGGCCCTGATAAAAATTGCTGCAGGGAAGTACCTGAGCTAAAGTAATTGTGATGATTTTTAATCTCTGAAGACATATGGAAGATAGACAGGATCCATAAAACTGGACAGAGTGGTTTTCCCCCAAAAGTGGGAAAATAGGAGTTTTTTAGGAATTTTGGTGGAGAAATGGAGTAAGATTGATTTTTTTTAAGAGAGGAGTTGAACTGCTTGAAAATACCTAGAATTTAACAAAGAGTAGGTAACTGCCAAGATCCATCTGTAAAGTTCAAATCATAACAAATCAGTTTAATTTCTCTGCAGTTGTACAGAAAGCCTGGTGAGTAGATAAGGAGTAAGTGGCCATGGTGATGTCACCAGGGGGAGATGAGGAAAAGTGGTTTAAATGGGACCACCATAATTAAAAGCAGATTGCAGTTCTATGCTTGGAGTGAGTGCTGGCAAATAAATTGTTCACTGTCAAAAAAGATGGATTTATATCTCATAGGGCTCTGGCCAGAGACCAGTAATATTCAGCATTTTGATAATTCAGATAACAGAAAAGGGAATACATCTATTTAAATTACCAGATAATATCAAAGTGGGTTACCAGAAGCCTCAGGAACAAAATTAGAATTGAAAGCTATATGAAAAAAAAAAAAAATAAAAATGGGAGAAGTGATTTGTATAAGCAGGTTTCAATTCAATGGATACAATTGCAAGTTCTTACACTTCCTAGGGAATAAACCTGGTAAACAAAGATGCAATAGGCTGTGTATTAAAGTCAGTAGTATTGTATAAAAATATATGGAGATATGGGTCAGGGAACAAAGTGAACACAAAAGTAATGTCCTACATTTTAGGAAAAAAAAATGAAGTATCACATTTTAGTGTTTAAGCACATGTTTTCTTAGGACATAGTGAAATCTTGAAAAGAATACTTAGGTCAAGAAAGAACTGGGTTTCCTTACCCTCAACAGGAGGAGGCTGGGGATACAAGTCTTCAAATATGTAGCAGATTTCTGTGTACAGTGAGATGGTTTTCTTTTATATGATTTTATGGTAGGAGATTAGGATTAGGTAGATTAATTTGTAGCCAAAGAGACTTTGGTTGGAATAAAGAGAAACATTTCTAAATCATAAAACAGTTAAAAGCCAAAATGCTTTTTTTAGAAAGTGTATAGAGTTTCCACATTTGGACATTTTTGTAACCTGATTAAACCCATTTCTTTTCTATGCTTTAGTGGCAGCTCTTTCTGTTGTGAGGTGAGGCTGGTTCTCAGTCAGATTTTTCTCCCATTTTTCCATCAGGCATCAATATTTTGGATACTGAAGCCCACACTGCTTAGTATTGCAGTCCCCTGCTCAGTCTGTTTCAGTGCAGGGGATAATCCAATAACAGAGAAAGTCTATTTACGCACATCTTTGAGACTTAACAAATTCCCTTTTCCTATTGATTGCAAAACCTGTTTGGGTTGCATTAAGTATGACCAGAATGTTGATAAGCTCTTCTGCATTGCCAGGCAGGGTGGAAAAATTCCTGTTTCTTTATTACACTGAGCTCTCTTGCATTAGCATGTTAAAGAATTACAAATTAAGCCAAATTTTATACTGTGGAAGAAAACCACATGATTGGTAAAATCAGGTAAGAAGAAGAGTAAAATAAATTGTCCAAAGAAGTAATTTAGAAGATCATGAAGTAAGCACTGTTTGCCTTCAGATCTAAGTGGAAAACTTAATTTAAAGCTAATATTCTGTAATGAAAGTTATTAATTTTTTGGTGTCTTTCCTACTGAAAAATAGCATGCATAATTTGCTATATTGATAGAAGACAGAATTATAACTTGGTTTCAGCTAGCTCTAATTTTTTATTACTCGAAATTTTTTAAAGAGAAGTTGCACATGAAAAGTCCACTCAAGAATGTCAAGTTTCAGGGTTTGGTTGTTGCTTTTATTTTTTCAAAAAGGGATGTTTTTACAGTTTACACACAGCAATTTAATACTCAGAATTAATTGCATGCTCATTTAATTAGAAACTGAATAATTTGTCAGTGTTAGAAAGTTAAAGTTAACTTGTAACTTGCTGCTAAGACACTGTGCACACAGCAATGTACTCTCAAACCACTTTATTTCCTGCAGTGTATTTATGGAACATAATGCACCTCTTTGCTGTGTGATAAATCCCCTCGAGAAGACTGTTTGAGAATTAAATGTGTTATTATCAGCATGGAACAGAGCAGATAACCTTGCTGTACAAAGCACTGCAGTGTCTTTATCTCAGCTTTGTGGTGCAGAGCTGCAGCCACCAGCCAGGTGATTGCTCTGGTCAGCTGCAGTGGGAAGGCCAGGGAATTGCAGAGTGACATGCTGCAGCTAGTGATGGGCTACTGGAGGTTTGTAACAGAATTTCTTAGAGAAAATAGACATGAAGTTTTTTGGAACGAGATCTGTGCTATCCCAAACCAGGGCCCCAATTTTGGGCCTGTGTAGAGTAGATAAAGCCTGTGGCGCAGCAAGAAATTAGACTTACGGTGTGTTTATGTATTAGGTGAGATAGTTATAGTGACTTAATGGTAGCTACCTTAAACTGACTTGGTTTACATTCTTTTCTATACTCTATACCAATGAAAAATCACCTGTAACTGTAAACTATTTGAAACTGTATTTAACCAGACATTTTGAGAGAATTAAACAGAACGTAGGATATCACCATATTGGTGTCGAGTTCTGCGTTGCTCTGGTCCAGCTCCCAAGATAAAAAGGATAGTCCCCGGACTTCGGAGGTTCATTCAGCCAGGAGTGTGCCAGAAATGCAAATGCAGCTTTGGAAGGGCCTGCTTGGGAATAATGGAAAATGCAAGTTCTCCTGGGTAGAAGTAATAGGGGATAGGATCCCAGGTTTGAGTCCAGGGAGATCAGCTCCACCAGAGCTGAGGTAAAGAGAGCAGTCTTCTGTGGGAAGCTCCATCAGCCAATTCCATTAGCTCCATTCCATAATGGGAATGGATGATGAGAGAGTTAAAGTTTCTTCGACCAAAGCAGATCATTAGCTGCCTGATTAACTTTACTTCTGAAGATGGAGAAGTGTCTGCTAAGAGAAAGAGCTCAGTGGCATTTAGCTACATGGGCCTTAGCTGTCAGCTACCACTGACCTAATTGGAACAAAAAAAGAAAAAAGGTATAAGAAAAAAGAAATTATATCTAATAAGTTCTTAATAGACCCTTATAAATTCCTAACCCACTACATGAGTATGCAATTCATCATGTAACTTGCACCCACCTGTACAAGATTTGCAGGCTGCAGAGGTCTGGATGTGCTCTGTATTACCTTGGTAGTGCTTGTGGGCTGCATTGCTCTTACTGAGGATCCTTCTCAATACTGAAAAAGAGACAAGAATGATGAGCTTTTTAACAAGTGCTAACTATTAGGGTCATATTGAATGTCATTCCCAAAGCATTTGCCTGTAATCCATGTATGTCTGTGTTCATTTAAAGCTGCCTGGAATGGGGATGGTGCCTAGTTAAAGTCACTCCACAGACCCTTATAAAACATTTATTTGTTTAATGGAAACCTGCAGTCTGTGTGTGTGAGAGAGATGCCTGAAATGGCTCTTTGTGTTTGGGAGGGTATCTGTGCACTATACCACTGAGCACCACGAATTTTTTTGTTACTGAGTTGAATCAGGGAAGATCCAGATCTTGAGGAAGTGTTGAACCAGTTACACTGCTCAGTCTTGGGCACACAGCCAAATGTAGACTACACTTGCACCCTCTGAGAGGGTGGATTTACTGTGAATCCTATCCCTCCTCAACACCTACAAAGCTTTGCTGCCTGCGTAATCCAGCACAGGGTTCTCACCCTTGAAAGAATCCTGGATCAACATACATGATTCTGTGTTGTGGTTTTTTGGTTGGTTGGTTGGTTGGTTTTCTTGGGGTTTTTTTCTGGTTTGTTTTTTTTTTGTTTTGTTTTGTTTTTTGGGTTTTTTTGTTTGTTTGTTTGTTTGTTTTTGGTTTTTTGTTTTGTTTTGTTTTTTTGTGGGTTTTTTTGGTTTTTTTGTTTGTTTTTGTTTTTGTTTTTTTGTTTTGTTTGTTTTTTTTGTTTTTGTTTTTGTTTTTCTTAATCTGAGCTTCCATATTGAATTTATAGCTCTTACAAGTAAAATTTAATTACGGAGTGTTGAGTAAGAGTCATTCAAACTACAGCACCTTTATCAGTAACAGAAATTCTGTAATGATTTTCCTAAATTGGTGATTAATTTCTGTAAGGGCAGAGGAGCTTTCAGGGAACTTGGTGGTCAGCATACAGATAAAAGGGCTGTTCTCTCTCTTGAAAATGTGACCTATTGTGCATCTCTTATGACCAATAAACCACATGTAAAAAAAACAACCCCAAAACCAAAAGACAAAAACATTTTAAAAGGGGATTTAGATGTTCAAAATGGACATAGAGCAGTAGTGAACAGAGGTTAGAAATCATTACAGCAACTGAGAATCTGGCCAGTGGATTACAGTCAAATAGCCACTGCTTAGTTAAAAATCTAAGCAGCTCAATTTGATTCAAGTCAATATTATTTTTAAAAGAACACAAATGTGAATTTGACTAGGCAGTTCCTCATATTAAAGGTGCTTGAACAATTTTATAACTCCCACTTACTTAAATTAAAAAAAGAATTGATCTGTTTTTACTCATTATGTACATAATCATTTTAGGTTTAGTCATTTAATTCTGCACACTGAATTACAAAGAAGATGAATTAAATATCAAATAAGTGCTATATTATGGAATTTGCTCCACTTGAGCATGTGAGAGGAATATAAGCACTTTATATCAGGTATTTGATGTAAAATCTCTTGAATTTCATTGTTTTGATTAGAATGGCTTTAGTGCACATGGAAAGGGTAATGATCTCATTGACTTCATCTGACACCTAAATGCATCCATCTGTAGAAAGTTTAGGATTCTATTCCCCACATATGTTTTTGCAGAGAAAGCACTAAAATTATGTCAAATATGGCCACAAGACAACCTTGGTGTTATTGTTGTCCCTGCAAGAGAGCTACAGCCTGGAATAATCTGTGGAATTTATAGCCTGCCCTCATGGGCTGTTGACTACTTAGTTCATCTTCATGAACAAAGAACTCTGTAGGGTTTCTTAGTGCAAATAACTGAAAATCTGCAGTTTGAGCCTTGCTTAAATATATATATACATATGTATGTGACATACTGTGAGCATGTATGTCAAATTAATAGCAGTGCATATTTAAATTGACTGCTTAGTTGTTTCTGGATACAAATCACACATCAGTGAACTAAACAAAGTTTACAGAGATCAATAAAAAGATTTTCGTCATAGATGTATTTTCCTAGCTACCTCTTTTCAGATACATCTACATCAAAGGTGGGTGTGGTCAACAGGATTAGGCAGTAATCTGTTTTTATCAATACCTAGATTTTCCTAATAGGTGATTCCTTCTGTCAGGAGTATTTTCCTTTCACAAAGTTCATAAGCAGAGCTTCTTTAAAAAAGTAGTTTTTTTTAGTGGGGCAGACTTTCTCAAAAGAAAAACATCTTTCTGAAGATCACATTCATACTTGTGTTCAACTCAGAAGGTACAATTATAAATATATTGGAAATTAAGCCTGCTGACCAGAAAAAACATTTCCAAATGAATGTTCTGTGTAATAAATCATTGAAAGATCTAGTTTGTTTATCTAACTTTTTTTTTTATTATTATTTCTCTGAAATCACAGCTTTCTCACAATTTTTCACAATAGAAGCTGAGAAAATGTGCAAGTGCTCTGTCAGGAGGTTTTGAAAATTGACTCATAGCCCACACAGTGGTGTTAAAAGAACAAACCCAGCTGAGTCTTTAACCTGATGTAGTGACGCTGGAATGGTTTTGCCATTCTTAAATAAGAACTAATACCTGAAGCAATTCAAAAAGTGGTTGATGTGTTCTGTGACAATCTATTATGTACAATCAGAGTACAAAATAGTTCTCTGGGAAATATTCAACATCAAGAACAAAAGCAGCAGTTATTTTTAAAATAGAACAAATGTTTTTTAAGAACATTGTACAAATTAGAAGAATGAACATAGATTAAAAAAAAAAAAAAGTAAATGGAAAGAACCCCTCCAACCACCTCCACTTTATGAGTCACTTCCCCCTACAAAACAGAAATAAGGCAGTGAAGTATCAAGCTAGCTCCTTCATCACTGGAATCTGGGATTGCTGCTTCTCATTAAACAAGTACCTTCATGGGAAACCTGTGCCATTCTATTTATAAGAAATTACTTAGCCTGAAGGGAAAGGGTCAGCCTGAGCCAGATCAGTGCTTCAAAAATGCTAAGGCAGAGTTTTCAGTCCCTTGAAACACCACTGTGCAGCATAATTGAATCCACCATGCAAGTGGATATCCATGGGGATGGTTGGCACTGTTTGACTCTTAAGAACTAATACATTGATACAATGGCTGAAAACTTTATCCCAGAGCAAATTTCCAGAGATAAATACAGGCTGTGTGTTTTTCAAATATTTAACTGTCCTGTGTCACAGTCCTTTTTCTCACAGCCCACTGCATGGCAGGGGTATCTCCCATCTGCTTTATGCATGAGGAAACCATCCCATCTTTCTCACAGAAGAGGCATTGGCCCCATTCCTGGCTCCTTGATCACAAAAAAGTTGTCTGACTGCCGCTGGCTGGGCCAACAGGACAGTTGGGGAAGCAGATAAATCTGCTGGCGTTGGCATTTCTCAACAGTGCTGAAAGGAGTGAGGGATAAGTGAATTTCCGTAAATGAGAGTTAACAGCTACTTTGGCACAGACAGAATGAAAGAAAGATCTTTTAAAATACAGACATAGAGTTGAAATACCTTGAAGTAGGTGGCAAAGAGTAGACCTTTGTGTAACTGTCCCAGAGAAATGTTTTAAGCTGTCTTTGTTGCACATCACTCTTTAAACCAAGCTTCCATCTCAGGCTATGAGGAGCAGTGATAGTGTGACAGACCTAACAGATCAAATGGTTCAGTCCACTTTTTAGAGAAATATTAAGATATACCCCTTTATTATCCAATTTTTGTGTTCTTTTTAAGTAAAGACAAGTCTTTTTGGGTATTTGAGCATGAAAAGCTTAGCCTGGGGTCCCAGGCAATAAATTAATGTTCCAGTGAAGGCAGTCAACCACCTGCAAAATTTTAGCCTTTATAATTCTATTTATTGTCTGCAAATATAGCACCAGATTAGATGTTTCCTGGAGAGACGAGTTTGGTGTGAGGTATTCATCACTTTGTTACAGCTTCTTTGAGATCACCACGAGGTACTCCCTTGTGCTAAATGAATAGCTCTCTTATCATGACCTTTTAATCACTTCATCATGAAGAGGTCTTTTACTTGCTACAGGAGTCTACTTCATGATACCACCATCAAAGGGGCTGTAATATTGTAAAACAGGTACAACAGAGACCAGCACAGAAACATGGCACAATACGAGAAAATTAGTGAAGGTAGACCTCGTTGGCTGCAGGCAGCATCATGGCTTGCTAATGGGAAGTGCTGGAGAGGATAACTGGCTGTGAGCTCCATTGTTGGGAACTGCAGCTGGAGGTGGTATTTTGCTCTGTTTTGTAACAGGGTAGTGGAACAGAAGGGGAACAGTGCAAGCCTGTTAGCAGGGCCAGCAGCACCAAAGAAATCATGGAGATGTGAGAGATGAATAGGGCATGACCAAAAAGGAGGTTTAAAGATGAAATTTAGCTGTAGTGATACTTGCTGAACTTACTCCTATGGAAAAGAGTTTCTTTTCATGCTGTATTTAAAGCATGAAGATACTGGAGTTCACGCTGCAGTGCAGAACTGAAGTAAGAAGGGGAGAAATCTAAATTGCGGTGTTCAAATTGTTTGAAGGGTTTAAACGGGGTTTCTGGAGAATGTCTTGGAGGGATGGAGTCCTGGCCATGTTGGTTGCCTGGTACAATAAAGGTTTGATTGCAGTACAAGAGCACTTTAAACACATGGATTCCAAAAGTAGTTGTGAAAGCTGTTCACAGCTCAACCTACAGGCAGATAAATACTCAAAGAGAAACACACAGTCTTTTTATCATGAAAACTCTATAAAAGGCTAAATAAGGAATAACTTGCTATTAAAAACCCTGCCAGTAGCATACAAAGGTTCCCTGGACTCTCCAACACCCAGAGCTACCATTAAAGGTGTCTTGATGTCACGGTGGGAGACCAGGAGAGGGCCTGACTTCTCATGAGAAACACGCACTGCCTTCCTGCTGTTCCATGGGCCATATCCACACTAAGCAATTAATGATGATGGTAATCAAGGCAGAGAAAGGCAGGTAGCTCATGTACAGGTACTGAACTGTCAGATTGCTTAGAAAACAGTTTTTCATTCATGCCTTGATCCTCTGGAAGAGAAAGGCTGTAGATGCCAGTCTGTTCTGCCTGAATTCATTCATCTGTTCCCTGAGCCTGTGCGTTCCAGCCCATGCCCACACACTGCAGGTCTGCTTACTGCTTTCCCTCCCTGCTGCCTGTTCTCCTTTGATCTGATCCTCTTCATTTCCAGCCCTTTAAGGGTCTCAGCTCTGTTTTTCGTTCTGGATTTGTTCTTTCTTTTTATTATGTCTCTTTTTTCCCATCGTGATATTTTTAGCCCTATGTTTTTGTCTTCCTTCTTTCATCTTGCATGCTTGCTGGTTTAGCCATCTGCTTCCCTCAGCCCAGTTTTCTTTTCCATTTTCCCTTTGCATTTCTTCAGACCCACAGGCCATTTATCTCATTGCTTCTCCTTTCTTCAGCTCCACAGGGTCTTTTCATTTCCTCATGCAATTTGTAAGCAAACAGCAGATGAACATCCGGTATCTGCTTCCTAACTGCTGCCTGAGAGAGTCAGATTGTCTGGAGAAGAAAAAGAGAAACTGAGACTATAGTCTTTACTTCAAAATTGACTCATCACATGCTTTGATTTCCTTTTGTATCCTCATCCTTTCAGGGCACCTTCAGTTCTGTTTAGGTCTTTTGCTCAGAACCTGGACATTTCATTTATATGGAATGTTAATTTAGAAAATGTTTTCTCAATAGTTTTTTAAACTTTTTTTTGGTCGTATTTCACATGAATCGGTTTATGCGTATTTTCGTAAATATCACAACATGCACAAGGATGTCTCTTCAAAACAGTGTGGTGTTTTTTCTGCATTTGGCAATTTTCTCTTTAGCAATCTGTTTGAATAAATATGTGACTCACCATGCAAAAACTGAAAATAAAACCAAGTCTTGATGATTCTTTCTTCCACAGTACCTCAAAGAACAGTTAAACCATCTCAGAACACTCTGAGAAGACTTGATGCAGCTTTGCCTTTAAGAATCAGTGTTTTAAAACATACCTTGTTTTCAGTTAACAATTTTCAGTATGTGTGGAGACACTCAATCCAAATTCCCTGTAGATCATGCCTTTTGTGTAGGACATGAGTACTCCACAGGACCCTGTAAAGAGATCAGCCTGTCTGAAGTGTCAGGCATATTAAAGTACTTAAATGCATATTTTTCAAAGACAGGTTTGGATTCTCAGCTGCATTGAGCAGAGGTAAGCACCCTCACCAGTCTCATATTTCCATGGAGATGAAGTTCTGGTTGTGCTGTCAGAATTTATATCTTTTGTTTCCCCTTACGCTCGTCTAGATCAAAATACACATGCATACTCTAAAGTTGCCTGCAAATCAGTTCAGGAAAAGAGAAGTTTCTATAATCCCCAAATACTCATAAAGTCCAAATTTTGAACACACTGAATGTGAGTGTGAGCATTCGCTTCAAAAGGAAGTGTCATGCCTGTGTATCTAAAAGAAAAAAAAGGAAAAAAATGCACTTATTACGCTTGAGGCTTGAGATTCACCAGTTTCACTGTCATGTAACAATGATTTCAGTCCAGTCATTCCTGTTTTTTAGTACTGCAGGTGAATAAGCCAGAAAAAAAAGCATATAAATTTTTGTCATAAGTCATCTCATACAAGACTCAGGAAACATATTTTACGTGATAGTGTAACTAATAGAATTTCACATGACAGTGATATGTGAGGCTTGCAGAAGTGGCAATGCAGAACATTCTTTCTTGAATAATTCACTCATCTGAAGTTATTATATATTCAAAACTGATTGAGTTGCATAGCCAAATGATGGTCTATCAGCTGTTGATGAAGGAGAAGAAAAAGAAGTTTCTGCATTCATTCTGAGCTGTGGTTTGTATCATGTTACTCTTGGTTATATGAACTGAGTTTAATTGATTGTGATTTAATTTACATTCTGCAGTGGATGTCTTTTTCTTGAGATAATTAATCTTATTGAAAAATTCTGTGTGAACAGTTGAGGGTCTAAGAGATTTTCTAGAGGTGCTTTTTTGTTTAGGCTTCCTTGACAGCCTTTTTTCTTAAAGATAAATTACATGTCTCAAAATGTCTCGCCTTTATATTTATTTTGGTTTGGCGGCATATAGTTGTTATGGCTGGCAATATTTCATACCCCAAAGTATTAATGTTAACCATAAATTACTACCAATGATATGCAGTGGTTCTTATCAATCATGAGAAATAATCAATGCTGATTGAAACAAATAAATATGATGCTTTTCAAAGTTACAGCCTTGTCATATAACTTCAGTGCTCAAATAAATCAAGCGCTATCTTAAATTAACTCTGCAATTATATACAGAGTTTTCAGAAACCAGATACTTCACCAAAAGGGCAAAATTTGTGGAAGACTGTATTAAGATTTAGACATCAAGAATGGCAAAATTTACCTCTGTTTTTTTTTTTTTCCTTCCAGAATTGTGTGGGAATTACAGGATTTATAGATAGGTGGCAATTCCTCATCTCAGTAATACAGACTGTTCAGTTGATTGTTTCTAAGAGTTTGCTCTGAAACCAGTTGAAGAATATGTTGTGTCATACTATATAAAATGAGAAGTCCCCGTTGCTCTCTCTGTCCCAGGTACAATCAGTCATTAACTCATGTGGCTTAACTTACTGAATCTAACACCAGGAAAATACCAGTTAGATACCAGAGCTCCAAGAGCAAAAGGTGCCACTTCACTGGTGCATGGTGGGCAGCATTTCTGGTGTGTATCCCAAAGGGAGCTGAGCTTTGGTATCGATGCATAGTCTGAGGTCTCACTGTGTTTGTCACCGTGGCATGAAATCAGCAGAATTCCAGTCTTTGGTCAGCATTATTTTCATGAATATGCAGGGGCAGTCGCTTATTGGTGTAGAGTGGGGTTTTCCAACTCTTCACTAATAGCATAGGTGTTATCCAGTGGTTTCATGTCCCTCTGTGGCTCAGAATTCGATGCTGCAGGGCTCTCTCTTCATTTCTTACACACCCAAGGAACCAGTTACACAAAACCCAACCATGGCCATGCCATATTTAGCTGTTCAGTCCCATTTAGCAGCAGTTCCTGTGCTGAAGAACACGTGGAGTCAGACTGGAAAAGCAAAGGGCGAACATTTGAGGTGAATGAAAACAGAATTTTTAGAGAAATTTGGATTTTGCCATAATGTTATTGATACCATTAACATTATTAATGTATTTAGCACATAAATTGCAAAATGGATGGAAGTCATCCAGCAGCTGTCCTTTGCCTTTGGCAGTAGTCATGCTGCTCCTAATTTAATCTTATTAACTCCCTCACAGGTTTTACTAACGGGGTGCTGAACATCTTGCAATACAAAGATAAGAAAGGAATATATCTTTTTTATTGTTTTGTGATCAGCACATTAGATACTGATTCCATTCTCTTTGCACTGCAGTCCCAGCAAGGTCACGTGTCTTAAAGCTCATAAAAAGGAAATGAAGAATAGGAGCTGGTTGTGTGAATGTTAATCTGGCTTTTTGGAGAGCAAGAAGTTGCTGCTTGGAATCCTGATGGCATAAAGCAGAGACTGCCTCCTCCTAGGGCAACTCATTTGCTTTCAGCAGACTTTCCACAGTGGAGGGTTTGGCCACAAATAACCTGGTGTTCTCCAAACGTGTACCAGAATAGGGAGTTTGTACGTGACATTAGAGACCTGCTGAAAGCCTTTTCTCATTTTCATTGCTGGAAATCTGAATTACACCAGTGTTCTCTGGGCAAAATTAATAGTAAAATATCCCTAACTACAGGGAAAATAATTTCAATAATTATTTGCCTAATATATATAAATAATATACATAGAATTTGTGTAATTTAGTATAGTTTGTATAGGCTGTGGTTTTTGTATGGAGAGTGAACTTGAATATATGTTAACTTACTGAACATATATAATACAGGTTTTTTTCTGGCCACAAGCACACTGTATTTATATCAGTAATCCCTTCAAAAGATCTCCATAACCTTCCTGTGCCTCATTATATTCCCTCATATTCTCTCCACTCTGCATCTGGTCCTTGCTCATTATTTGTAGCTTATGGCATGTTCTGGATATTCCAATTTTCTTCCAAGGTGCTTAAATCCTAAAGGCAAAATTGGAAATATGTTTACATTTCTTTTTCTAAATTGTATTTTAGAGCCTTTAGTGGAGGTTTGTTAAAGATTGGGATTTTTGAATGAGATTCTGTTTGCCATTTGTGTGTGGGTACTTTGTTGCATGAATGGCAGATGGGTTACTTTTTGCTTGGCCTTCTAATCACTTTACCACGGCAAAGGCTTTTTGGTTCAGTTTTCAGCATAAGCAGATTTTTCAGTAATTCTTCAAACGCTTAATTCAAGTGTAGAAAAGAGGATAAAGGCAGCATCCTACTGGTGTTGCTGTTTCTTCCACTGTGCACCACAGCCAGCAGCTCCTGTGGCTGGCACCCACCGAGGCAGTTTGGGAACGTGCCTGACCATTTTACTAATGTTTTATGAAAGATCTTCAAAAGTGAGAAGGGCCATGGATGAATGGAGACGTGAGTGTCCTTGGCAGGATGTATTCCTGTTTACTTCCCTGCTTCACTGTGTCCTGTCCCCTGATTTCTGGGTTCACATGGGCTTTGTGATAGGCACTGTAGTGCAGGTTATTAATTAGGAAGCATCACTTTTAGTTTTAGGTAGTCCATTTTTTTTTTTCAGATGGGCTTAGGAGTATTTCTTGCTCCCTAATGTTGTTGTTACAGATGTGGTAGCCTGAAGAGATAAATGAGACAAGATTTGTGGGAAGAGGTAATATCTTTTATTAGGCCAACTGATGTAGCTGGAAAAACTAGAAAAGCTTTCAGGCACAGAAAACCTTTTCCAGGTCCAGTTCTCTCATAACTTGGAACTGTATAATAATTGACTTAAAGCAATAAAAGCATTTTTTTGATCTTTCTTATTTTATGAGTAATACTCCTGCATCCATATATTGCAGGAGTTAAAACTTTACCCAGCTAAGGTTGATTATTTTGTGTCCAAATCTAATTAAATTCTTTAACTCATAGAACAAGAATACAGTAATTTTTCATTCAGACTAGTAGTCTCTTAAAATAGTAGATTTTGTTTTTCATGGGATCAGAAGTGTAAATTAACCCATAAAAGATCTGATACCTCACTAGTGAACCAGAGATCTGCGTGGTTTTGAACTTTATCTGACAAGCTGCCTCTCTTCCCAAATCAGGGTATGTGTTTGGAGATAAGTGGGATGGGAATGATGAAAAACACTGCAATTTCAGTTATTTAATGAGTCTCTGCTGCTTTTTTTTTTTTTTTAATCTAATGGGAAGGGCATGGCTTTTAAATAGTATGTTCTATTGGCCATGTACAATACAAATAGGTGGATACCTATGTTGTGTGCAAGACATGGGCACCTTTGGCTGTTAAGCTTTGGAATAACTGAAAGTATTACTGCAGGTGCTGAAATTTCCAATGTATTTCATGTACTCTCACAGTTTATAGTTCTTGCTCAGACTGAGTGCTTTTATGCCCTGTGAGATGTCTTATTGGAACCTGAAAGGGGAATTTACAGAGTGTAGCAGCACTGAGAGCTGCAGAGATGTGTTCAGATTGCAGGTGTCTGTTTGGGTGAAAACAAAAATCCAGGACAGTCACTCCGCTGCCTTGCAAAAAGCCGTGCCAGCAAGAAGGCATCGTTACTGCTCTGAATAAATAACACATGAAAGAATGTAATTGGTTTATAATGCAGGAAATGGATAAAGGATGCATCAAGGTGTTTGGCATGCCCAAGCATTTTGGGATTACAGCGCTGCGAGGTTCTAATGTCATCACCTCTCTTCCATTTCCCTGGAGCTGAGAGCTCTCATCACACCATAAAATTATTGCTACTGAGGTTTTCTTGGCAGCTTTTTAACCAAAACACTATTCTGCTGAGAAATGTTTTCCACATTACCCAGGGACAGTGAGCTGGATATTTTCTGGAACATATTGCAGAATTAGTGGAGTGTGTTTGGCAGAGTGTAGAAGGCACTGTTTTCTTGCCTCTTTTTGGGCTATGCCCTCAGTTCTGTGGAATTATTTCATTTTTAGAAACCACAGAAAGAAAAAATAATTCCTTGAAAGGTAGAGAATAAAGGACACAAGAAACCCCAGAACTCAGTCGTTGAAAGAATCACACCTTCATCTAAATGTGTCATCTAAAAGTTCAGAACATGATTGATAAGTGTGTTTTTTATTGTTGGCTGTTGGCTGAGTAATAGATTGTTATTTCAATACATTTTGACTGGAGCAATTTGTCTTGAAATACTTTTGTCACCTTTTTCTTTTAGGTCCTTTGTAATGGAGTTCTGTAATTTCATCCTTTTCATACACAAATGCAGCTAACTTTTTCAGTGTTGAGCAGCACCAGATGAAAGCTTGTCATCACTTTATAAACTGATAAAAGAATGAATTCAGAAGAAATATTTAATATGCAATGGTTGTTACCGACTGCATTCTGTGGCAAAAGAAAAATTAAATAAATTGTACTGAGGGGAGGTATACTGTCTGTCTGATCTAAAAAGCCATTTTCACAGTTCTTAATGTTGCAGGGAACATTTTCCAGCTTATCATAATAGAAGCAGGCAAGTTATTTACTTGCCAGAGAGGCCTGAACCATAGCAATCATACATGCCACTTCTGAAGTTAAGGCTCCTCACAGTGCCCAACCTTAACGTGTATAATTATTTTAATAAATTGTACAAGACCATTTTCCTCTTTTTAGTTTCCTCAGCTGATATGGCATTGCAGAAATGGCTGTAATGCATTTAATATTTTAAAAGGCTTTTCTCTCCTACGTTGCTTTTCTTCTTAGAGATGTTTTGTGTGTCCATAATCATTAACTGATTCTCTCTGTACATAGCAGATTAATATCTTTCATTACAACCAAACCCTTTTAGTCAGTTTCACATCTCTTATTTTGGTCAATTGGAGCAATTCAATGACCATGTTGAAATATGAATTTTCTTCCAGTCTTTTGATAGCTCCTCTATTAGGAGTCATAGAGTAGAAGAAATGTCTGACAACATTTTGGAATAGGAATGGTTGCACTTTGGGTTTGACTGTTGCACACAGTAGCCAGCCTTCACTGTAAATACACTGTGAGAGGGGTCAGTGCTGCATAAATTCCCAGAGTTTTTTCTGCTTAGCTGCAGAGCATAATTCCCCAAGCCTCTTCTGCAGAGGACACAGCTGGTGGCCATGTGGGAAGTTTGGTCCAGGTGTTTTGAGGGCTGCTGGCACTCCTCCCTGTGGTGCCAGATGTTGTGTGGTGAAGTTAGGGAAGAGCTGTGTCCCAGCCACTGACACAGCTCTGCACAAGAGGAAGCCAAACAGGTTAAGCCTTTGTACAAAACTACAAGAGCTTCCTAAGCACTTTCTATAGGAGCCAGGGTAGAAAAAGAAAGATTTTATGCATCCTTTTTTATTGATTTCATTTTGATAGTGATTGTGTTTCAGTGTGTGGCTCCTGCAAGCAAGATGAATCAGGAAGCTTCGTACTTGTAATTTATACATGGTGTTCCTGTTAAGAACTAAAACTGAGTAAATCGAGAAAAATGTCAGCATCCTGTCTGAAAGTGACTTCACTGTAGTGTTGGTCCCCACTAGAAGTGGAGCTCTTTCAAATTTTTTCGACTTTTTTCAACAGATATTAATGTTTCTGCATAAATGTTTAGACAGAAATGTTACACAAGGCAGGAGCAGAATTTCCACATGATATATGAAGTGTTGTTCTTGTTGTTACAGTATATTTTCTGTTCAAGCTGTCAGCATGACTTATTAGTTTAGCATTCCTTGTTGAAATATATTCTGTCTAATAATTTACTTTTTAAATATTTCTATTCAAAATATTTATCAACCCTCCATGCATTATCTTTGATACAATTTTGCCTTTTCCCACAAGGGCAAGAGACCCATTTCTCTTCTTTGTAACTGGCCTTTAACCATGATTTAACCATTTGTCTCTGTTTCAGTCACACTTCTCAGGAGAGGCTGGTACCTTGCAGGACAAAACAGCTTATCTTAAGCTGTAATATAAAATATAATAAAGGTTGGGGCATATTTAATATATGTATGATTCTTACTGAAGCAACAGTTCTGACATTAAACACAATAGACTTGGGAAATGGAAATTATATTTGTCTCAAAGGGAAATTTTATAGAAGGGATATTCAGCTGTTGCACAAAGTAGAGTTACTAACCTTAGAGACCTTTGTGGGATTCTTTCTGCATCAGCCAGCAAAGATTTAGGGCATGCTAAATTCTTGGCATGTGTTGGCAGGGAACTGAGAATGAAAAGGGAGTCAGTGGAAGGATGTTTCAGATGCGTCTGTTATTGAATGGCCTCCAGGCAAAACAACAACCTCTGAAACCCTCTCGAGTGGCACAGTGACAAATTCCAGTGGCTCTGTCCATGTAGGATCCCCCTTTGCCTGTTCTCTTTGAAGGAGACACTGAAAAGAGTTCCCAACACGTCTCCATGTCAAGGTTTTGGCTTTACAGCTGTGGCTGTCCCCATCCAACTGGGATTAGCCTGTGCAGAAATAAATCCTTCATGTGCCAAGCAGAGATGCTGTAGACATGAAGCTGCAGTAAGTCTAGTGGATGTAATCTAATGTTTTTTTTCTGACAGAAGTTTACATTAAAAAGAAGTTTTTTTGCTTAGTTCAGTAATAATTAGTGGCAAATATATTTCATATTCCAAGACCATGAAGTAATTTCAAATCATATTAAAACTAATACTTTGGAACTATGATACTTTCATGATACAAGATGTAGAGGCAAAAAATGAGCTAGGTAAAAACCAATCAGTCAAGCCTGGAAGAGAGCAAAATGTCTGTTATTCACTATCTGTGTATAGAATAGTGTTTGACTAGAGAGAATGTGCAATAGTTTGCTTTAATTTGAGCCCTTTGGTGTGGTGGTCCATCACATTACACACTGTAAGTGCTCTTCTGTTCTGTTCAGAGAATCCTACAGGTTTTGAATCCAGAAGTCACTGGTAACTTGCTGCTGAATGAGAAAGGTTTACTGAAAAATAGTTCTTTGTTTTACCCAGAATGACAGAAAACCTTCAGCAGACTTTTCCTGAAAAATAAAGGAAGTCAGCTAAAACCAGACCAAAACTTATTTAATGAAAACACAGCAAAGAAACTAAACACAGAACTCTACTGCCCCACTAAACACAGAACTCTACTGCTCTGTGAGCCACACCTGGGAGGTCCTTCAGGCTTCATAGCAGGTGGTCAGAAAAATACCATATGACCCTGTATTGGTCTACATTTCAAGGAGAATAACTGTGATGCCTGTGCAATCATTTTGACACAGCTTGATGAAGAAAAAAGAGTGTGGGGTTTGTTTTTTTTTCCCCCTAAGGTATATTCTCAGTTGGTTTTTGGTTTTGTTTTGTTGTTGTTGTTTGTTTTTTGTTTTGTTTTCGTTGTTGTTGTTGTTGGTTTTGTTGTGGTTTTTTTGCTGGGGGGAGCTTGTTTTTATTGTTGTGGGGTTTTTTCATTTTTTAAACAGGAATGCAGATATTTCTACTTGGGACATTTTCTGTGCAGCTGTTGTACTGTTACAGTGTCTGGTTAAATTACCAGGTGAATATGTGTGTCCTTCCTACAGCTTTCAAAACCTGATTTGGGTCTATTGGTTATAATTAATTCAGTAAAATGTTCTTCAGTAATAAAGTTACCTGTGTTTGCAGGGGTTGAAAGAAGGTCTGTATTTAATCCTGTATTTTGTCTTGTAATTATTATTTTTTGTTTGTTTCAACAGGTTTTTCATTATTCTTATACAGCTTCATATGTGATTTATAACATAAACACAAGGTAAGTCACATTGTTTTTTCCATACCGTGTCATTGTCAGTGGCTCTGTGCATGAGGTGGTGCCAGTGTGTTCAAGTAAAAATGTTTCCCTTTTTTCAAGGGAAGTTTGGGAGTTAAACCCTCCAGAAGTAGAGGATTCAGTTTTACAGTATGCAGCCTGGGGTGTTCACGGACAGCAACTGGTAAGCACAGTCATTAAAAATGTATGGACTCCAGACAGACTGAGGTAATAACAGAACTGAAAGCCTTAAGATAAGTTGTGTTATGTGTTTCTGCACCGTGCTAGTATGCTCCTATTACAGCTTTTAGGAGAGCTCTATTTATTTGTTTATTTTTTATTAAGAATATGTTTTTCCAGGCTGACCCCCAATAAGCAAATGGTACACTTGTTGAAAGAATCATCTAAATAAGCAGTCAAGTGATTTTCAGGATAACCATCTTTATGGCTACTGCTGTGTGGGAAGGAAAGTTAAAGGTGAAAAGCAGTTTTCTTTTAAGTGCAATATCAATGAAAACTGTGGGCAAAAGCTTAGCATCCAAATGTGATGTGATGGACTCATGAAAAGTGATGTTTTTATTTCAGTATGAAAATTACTGCCAAGGTCAGCTGTGCTGCATTGAATTCATAATAATAAAACGAGATGCCATGTTTCATGTAAAATTTTTTTCCAGAAGTTTCACCATTTTTAATGAACATTAATCATCCATGGTCATCATAACCAACGTCAATATAAGAAGAAGAAAAAAAATGGTGGTTTTAGAACAGCAATGATTTTACACTGACCTGTGTTGGTAGTTGAAAGCAAGAGACTGGTTAAATCTTCTGTTCTGCATAAGGAATCCAGATAATCCTTGTTACAGTGTTCTAATAAGCTCATTAATGCCCCAGGCATGATCCCAGGGCCTCCTTGCACATCCAGCTTGTTCATGGAGAGGCTGTAAGCTGAATGTCTAGAGAATATACCCTGTTGCTTTATATCATTCATCAAGATGATTGGAAAGCAAAAAATGTTTCTGGTTGGAATGCTTTGCATTAAGGAACTGGAGGCAGGTGAGAAAAAGTAATTGGAACATGCTTGGTATGTTTTAATAATTAATCACATTAATTTATTATTAATGAGATCATGGCAACAGGCTTAGTGGTAGTAAATACATAGGTTATTTACCAGGCAGCATTATGGAATGTGGCAAACCACGTAGGTTGAAGTAGAAAGGAGAAGCATTTGCAAAATCGAACAGCTTTAAGGAATATTTTGATTAAATTGCAATTTGTAAGATTTGTCTGTGCTGGACAGAGGATCAGGACATTTCTCTGTACTGATCAGAGGATCAATAATCTAAAGTAGAACTAATATTAAGTGCAGTGATCACTGAGAAAATATATTTTTCTTGTCCTGAGATGTCTCGTAAGAACAGGGTCAGATTCACCAATCATAAACCTCAGAAAAATAAATCAGAATTATGCTATCTTTACGTGTTTTGCTTAAAATGTCATTCTGAAAATATGCATGGATTCTTTCAGATGCAGGCACAGGTGGATTTCTATTACATCTCAGAACTGCAAAAAAATAGGTGATCCTTTTAGGTACTACCTTAATCATCCAAATTTGAAAACATTGGCATAATTCATAGTTGAGCGAGGATAACATTACTCGTCTCTGTTAATGTCCCTAGTAAAGTTAATGTCATGCTTTAAAAATATCTGCTCTACTGGGCGTTTTATGCTGCCATATGGTCTGCAGAATCAGGAAATAATAACTTTGAGCACAAAATCTCCTGTGCACTCTGAATGGCACCGAGTGTTGCCATAGAGATGTACACCTGCAGCAACAGTCCACTGAAGGTGACTTTAGGAATTGCCAATTAGAAGGATGTCCTCCTGAAACTGTTCATGTTGCAAAGGGGGGTTTCCAAAGTGACAGAAGTGCCTTGCTGCATTACCCTCCCACCTCAGCAGCAAGCCAAAATTGTAGCAGGAGCACGAATGGATAAAGACTGTTGTGAGTAATGGTTGTTGCTGCTGTCCAAAGGAACATCTGCCTCGAGCAGAAGCAGGACAGAGAGTTCATTGCAGCAGAACAGGTTAGGCAGAGGAAAGATGTCTGGCTGAGGACACATTGCCACAAATGGTTCTGGTATAAAATTTGTCATTGGAACAAACACTGGATTAGTGGATTTTGAGTAAACCAGTACAGGAAGCAACCAGCAGTGAAACAGGGCACAGAGGAAGGCGTAAAGGGAGAGATCCAAGGATGAAAACCCATCAGGAGCTCTCAATGGAATGTACCTGGGTGCAAACAAAGCTGCAGTCTCATAGACCCATGCTGCCAAACACACTGTGAGTGGTTTACCTTCCTGAACTGAACTTACATGTCTTTTCCATGGAATAAGGAAATACTGATAATGAGTAAAACAAGCAATGAAATACTTACTCTAAATAAAATAATCATAGTGTATTGTGGGCCTGATATTTCTGGGTCTGAGAGATTTTAGCCTGTTATCAGCTGCTAGCTTTTTCCCAAGGAAAAATTCCTCAAGAAAGCTTCTTCTCAAAACAATCCTGGCAAACCACCATCCTTTCTCCAAACAATCTTTCTCCAGGGGGTGTTTTGCTTTTCTAGTTCTCAAAACATTTTAGCTGTTTCTCTGGTTTAACCAATGGGATTAGAGAGGTGTCGTTCCTGTTCACCAATCATGTTAAGTCTGTATCAGAACACCTTATAAAAAGGTAGTAAGAATTAGACAATAAAGTTTTTTTCTATGCTTTTTGCCTTCTAAAATATTTAGATTCTATCATCTTTTTTGTGTCCTACAACGACATTGTATTAACCTGGGTAATCTTCAAGAGCCATTCTTTACAACTGAAGAACAATTGGAGAAGAAATTAATTTTATATACAAAGACTTGATCTAGAAGGACCCATGACACGTGCTGTGTGCCATCACACAGAGAGAGTGTATGTAGTTCTCTAAAGTGAGGGGGAACATCCCTCTTCATCTGTGGTGCAGAAATGAATAGCAATCCTGTAGCCAGGACTGGTCAGCAAAATTAGCACAAAGTGTGAAACACAAGGCACAGGTAAGTCTGACTGAGCCAAAGATCCCAACTTGAATAGCTATTTGGAAAGTCTTGGATTAAATCCAAATTATAGGAGGATAAGACATGGACGTGGATCAACTATTTTTGATAGGTAGGGTATAGTGTAAAATAAGATGTTTCCAGTCCACGGTTGTGCAGATCTGAGTAACAGTGCAGCCTGCATAGTTATCTTAAGGTCTTCCTATGAGGAGGAATTGGCAAGATGTTCAAACAGGTAATATAGGGACATGAAGGAAAAAAAAAACAGGAAGGCAAATATGTATGAAGCCTCAAACTGCTTGTTGCACAGACGGAATATGGCTGCAGTGAAATCAGGTGTATGCAGTATTTTACATCCTTGTGGAAAGCATGCTGCAGTCTAAGTTCACTGTTAGGAATAATTTCTGGGGCTGTCTAATAGGCCAGCATGCCCTGTGTGGCCAGTGAAGAACAGAGTCAGTTTTGTGTCAGATGCCAGGTGACTGAGCCACAGGACCTACCATGGTTTTCAAGCTACCACAGTGGTTTCAAGTTTTTTCAGTTCCTTGCTATTTACCTAGGGTAGAGGGTTTTGTAGTGATTAAGAGGAAAGCTCAAAGAAACATCTGCTGCTTGAGTCATGACATTTTGGTGGTGGAATTGAAAATGTTTGCCATTGGGGAGAAGAAACTTTTTATCTAATGAATTAATGTATCTTAAGGTCGCATAGCTCTTAAAATGAGCACTGTTTTCAAGGTCACGCTCTTTAAACTGCTGCCTTTTAACTGTGTTAGTACTGTGCCAGATCTAAAATGCCACTTCTGTGTCACAGTATGTTAGGGAGCTGTTTATGTATTTGCCAAACATTACTCATGTTTAAAATTGTGCAAATCATTAGTTGATTATCTCTTTGCCTGGCCTCCATAGAATCCATCACTGCAGCATTAATTAATTCCAGGAAAGATAAACCCAGCTAGAGATCTAATTTGCTTCATGAACATTTTTCTGCCTCCAGTTTATTGATTAAAGACCTCGCTGCTTGTGTCTGATAGAGAGATATCCCATACCTGGTGGTATAAAATATTATAATAAATAATAAAATTTCTTTTTCCTGCCTTGGTGGTAGTACATGTTGTTTATGTTGTATAAAATACTTTATTTCACTTTATTCTGTGCACAAACATCCATGAAGTCACTTTGCCTTTGTATTTATAATAGATGTTTTGTGTTATTTATTGCAGTAAGCTCATTTTTCTTTTGATATATTAAGTGATTCTGAGGGGAGTTTGAGTTACAAATTTGGATGGATCAGTATAAATAATGATCTATTGACTTACAGATGAATATCTATGCATAAAAATTAATACATGTTTTAACCAAACAGAAACTAAGAAAATAGTAAAACTATCCAGAATACTAAAGAAAGTGATTTTTAGAAGCTTTGTTAAAAATTGATGCTAACAACAAAATATAATGCTATCAAGTGGTCAGACTGAAGATGAGCTTTTGCAGTGCTTTGTTTTAATTTAGGTCATCATTGAGTCAAATTACCTATTAGGCTGTATACACTAAGAACAATTTGGTGACTGTAGGTGAATTGTAAATTCAGGGTGTTCTCATCAATTTTTAGAAAGTACTTTAAATATTAGAATATGTCAGTTGCCCTCATCTTCCCAAAACTGAACAAAAAAAAGGTTACTCACAAATAACAGATCTTAGAGCCTGAAGCTTTTGCATAAAGAATGAAAAAGATCCCGTGAAAGAGGACCTCACCTTGTATTGAAACTACCTAAAAACCATCATACAAACAGAAACCCAGAAATAAACCAGAGCAAAATCTGCTTTAATTGCTGCTAATAAATGTACCATTTCACGAACTCTCTGCCCTTTTGCTCTGTGATCATTCATCTTATCATTATCTTTTTGTCATGTTTGGGGCTTCAATTTCTCTTCACCCCCCCATCAATACCTATTGCCCCACAAAAATGCAAATATCTCAGGCTGTATTAACATGACATTGCCTTAAAATTGCCTTGTGTCAACATTTTAGCCTTTTTTCCCTATAGCTTTCAAAGAATCTTTTAGATAAGACAAATGGTGCAGCAGCAAAGTTCTTAGTATTGTATTATTATTGTAATTAATAATAATAATTGTATTATTATTAATACAATTAATTATTGTATTAATAATTATTAATAGAATGTTGTATTATTTTCTGTGTACTGAGATTAGCACTGGACTAATTTTAGTAAATGAGGAATTAGCAGGATTGTTCTTGTACAGCTACCTTGCTCAACACATGCTTTAACAGCCATTACTTGCTGAAAGCTCCATTTACTGTTTGGTCTATCAAGGTAATGTACAACTGCTATAAAACATGGTAATTTATCTTTCTGTAAAATATTTGCCATGTGTTTTCTTTTTGCATAATTAGTGCTGTGGGTACTTGGCACCCCCTCCTGGCAAGAACACTTGCATATGCAAATGAAGTAAAAGCTTAATTAATGCTAATGAAGTAAGTCCTAAATAAATATATTTCTTCTGCTGTTTTTATCTGCAAAGTCTTCTGCTCTTTTGACTTACTGTATTTTAGATGAGTAACTTAAAATTACATATGGAAATGTCAAGGCTTTATTTCATCTTTGCTTTTAATGACTATGCTAATGAGGCAAATGGCAGTGAAACTCAGAGGAAAACGTCTGCTTGAATTTATTCTGAAAACTAGAAATAAACACGAACACTTCAATGTGACATTAACCTCAGGTATGATACCTCATTTAAAATGCATGAGGGGTTCAATTACCAAACTTCTGTCGTTCAAAGCTCACTTGGAGATCCTTTGTCCTGCTGAGGATGTTTCTCTGAAGGAAGGGAACTGTGGTTGAGCACTGCCCACCCAGCTGAGTCCACAGAAGAACTGGAGTTACCTAACAGACTTAAACTGTCTTCCTCCTAGGCTGCTGCTAAACATTGTATTTTTCTCTTGGATTTGTCAAACTATCATTGTAAAATCTAAATGGTTTTTTGCCCTTTAATTTAAATTATTTGATTCAAACTATTCTTCAAAGAAAAAAAAAAAGTAGTATGAGTTGCTCTGAAGGCATTCTACTGAACTAGTTAACTTTTTCCTTTATGAATTTCTGGGTGCTCCTTCCACTTAAATATGAATTGAAGGAGCATTTAATGCATGTTCTCTAGTTCCAAAAGTGATACTCCATCTGAAAGCTTTTGTTCCCATCTCAGAAAAGGGAAATGGAGAAGGCAGCCAGAAAACACAGGCAGTTTGGCAAAAGAGGAAAAAATACAGATTTACTTATGAAGGCTGGATATATTCAATAAAAATTTTGTGAGCTCTAGAGACCACCACAACATTATAAATGGAACATTATAAATGGAGCAAGGCTAAGTTGAGCAAAGAAGTTTCTTCATCAATTTGCTTTGTGAAATACAATGAATGTGTTCTAGTGTCAAAGGCAGTTTAAAATTATGAGTATTAAGGATTAGATATTGCTGGCCCCTTGTGGGAATAGCCACTTGGCTGTATCTGAAAGAGCTGAAGAAATAATGAGAAATTCATATGTTTCATAGGAGCATTATTCCCCTAATACTGTTTTTCATGTGGAACAGTAAAAGGCCCAGCAGCTTTCTAGTGAATAAATCAAGAGGGAAGATAAAAGATGTCTCCTCTTCCTGGTTCTTGTTTTCTCACTGATCTAGCATGCAGCTAATACTGGAGTCAGTATGGAAGCCCTGCACCCAAGTAATGCATATTTTTATCCAGAAGCAAATATATTAGAAATTTGGTATCTCACTGTGCTAAAACTCAAATTATTTTTTCACCTGGTTGATTTTGTGGGTATACATATATATATATATATATATATATGCATATTTACATACAGTCCCACAAAGACACAGAGAAGCAAGTCTAAGCACACATGTTTGACAGGAGCAGTCATAAGGACTTTTCCATGCAGCAGCCTGCAGGGAGCCATGAAAACAGCAATATCTCTCATCGTATTGTTCAACATGTCCGTGTGTAACAAAGCATATCTGAATATTCACACTTCTGTCTGTTAGCCAATATTAACTGCAACTCCAGTGGCTCGTAAAACAGGGCTGCTGTGCTTCCTGTGTGAAAAATGTGTGGCTTTCTGTAATGCAGAAACAGGAAAATTATATTTCAGCAGTCTAAAATCCTTTGGAAACAGCCACCCATAAAAACTGTGAAGCAGAGGTTGAAATCTGATGGAATCCTTAGCTAAACTGGAGTTGGAAAAGACGGGGTTTTATTATGGACTGTATTTCTATATAACTCCAAAATCCTGCCCAGAACCACTGCATGCTTACCTGTGTCCCTGGACCATATAATCATGTAATTATTTCATATTTAGTGATTAAAAAAAGGTACACCACAGGACAGGATGGAAAATTTGTCATAACCATCTTTTGGTAATATAAAGTAAACAACAGCTTTAGCTGACAAATAGAAAAAAAGAGCAAAAAAAACTCCAAGAAATCAGCTATATTCTATGCTCCTTAACACATTGGAAAAGGAAGATTCCAAAGAGGAAGGCACCAAAATGTTGAAACAGAAGAGTTTGAAGATTTCTAATGCCTTTCTGGTTCAGGTTCTATGCCAGAGGTTGTTCTAATCAATTGTAAACATGACTTTTATTTACGACTTTTATTGTAAAGTGTTTGGCAGAAGACTTGTAAAAGACTTTGGAATTTGTCTGATGGTACCAGTGCCTACAGACTTCTGCTGGGAACAGGTTGAAGTGGCAAAACCAACCTGACAGAAACCCCACTGAACTCTTGCCCTGTGGCAGGGCTCCTCCACCTCTTCCATTGCTAGGTTCTGTTTGGTGTGTGTTAAAATCTGTTTTCTCATTTGGCACGTAACATCTGTCAGCAATACAGACAGGTTTCTGTCAGTAATACAGACAGGTTTCTGTCAGTGGAAGTGACAGTGACTGTCCTCCTCTGCAAGGCTGAACAGCTTTGGTATGTTCAGTTCTCCTCGCTATTTCTCTCTATTTCAGCCCAGTCCCTCTTGAAAAAGAGACATTAAATTCCATCATCACCAGCCCGTAAATGTCCTTGTATGTTTCTTTTTCCCTACAGTGGGGTTATGACTTCCCCACTGTGTTTGTGCTGAGAGATCAGAGCTGATTAAACTGTGGCTGCTCTGTGTTAAAGTGACTTAGGCTTTCATGTTGACTCTGCCTGAACCAGGCAGTGAAATGCAAAGAACTGCTTGTGGCTGTGTAGCTGTGGGGATTGTATCTCCACTGGCAGCTCCAAGGCCTGGAAAATAAGGATTAAAAGATCAGGTGTACTGTTGATATCTAAGAGAAAACAATGCACTGATTTCCTTCTCCGTTTATGGCCGGTGACAGCGCGTTTACGGAAACAGAAGGGAAAAGTTTGGTGTGGAAGGAAAGCAAATAGTTATTTTCAAGTCTTGTTTCCCAGACACTGAACTGTCCCAAAAAGATGTGCTGTTCTAAGAGCTAGTCAAAATTTCCTAATTCCTCCTTGTCTCATTCCTAACGAGTTATTTTAAGAC
This sequence comes from Nicator chloris, assembly GCA_013400495.1. Taxonomy (NCBI): domain Eukaryota; kingdom Metazoa; phylum Chordata; class Aves; order Passeriformes; family Pycnonotidae; genus Nicator; species Nicator chloris. The sequence continues at coordinate 37,337 of WAAE01017491.1, read as the reverse complement.
AAACTGTGTTTCTTGCTTTGGATGTGCTGTGTGGAGTCTGTACAGGTGGATGTCATGCACTAAAGTTTTGGCCCATCATAAAGACAACAGGCAGCTTGAACCCTGTGTGCAGTGGGGACATGAAGGCACGTGTCCCATACAGCAGGATGGGTGGGTCAGCAATAGCAGCTGAAAGCACAGACCTTTGTGTTCAACTCTGCTTGGGTTTCTCATGTAGGAGATGCTCAGAGGCACCTTGGTTTATTGTATTTCATACAAAATTCTCAGGAGGGGATTGCCTACCACCCTATAAATAGTAGAAAGTGTGAGTATGACTTTACAGCTCAGAATTTTCAATTCTGTATCTTTTTACTTTTGTTCTTGCAGTTATAATGCTGATTTCTTACATTTTGTCAAAGAAAACAGAAGACTCCTCCTCTGAAACCAAGCCCTTGCAGTTCCCATAGATATTTTGCTGTCTCCAACATTGCTTTTTTTCTTCTTCTGGAGTAGCTAGATTGAAAATTTTTCAGTTTAGCTTGCTGTGGATTGATCTGTCTGGGCATAATTGAATGCTTGATATCAGTGTAAGATGAGCCTGAAATAACCAGAGATCATTTTAAAAGATTTTATGGTAAGGACAGATTATGATTTTGTTATAAGCTGCATGCTGGCTCATTAGTCAGAAGCAATCAGGAAGTGTGAGGGAGGAGGAGTGTGAATTCCTGAGCATGCACTGTTTTTGTGTGTCTGTTCTTCACATCACTTAGACCAAGACCGAAGGGCTGAGCAGCCCAGTCCTCAGTGACATTTTGCACAGTGCTGCAGCCAGCAGAGCTCTGCAGCTCCACGGGAGGAGGCAGCAGATGCAGACCATCAGCTGGGGGGAAAGGCAGTCTTGCTGTGATCCGTGCAGCAGATTTATGAAGCAGCTTTCTGCGCAGGTCGTAGTTCAGATATTACATGTGATTTTATTTATATAGCATATTACACTATGTTTGCTCTCCTGGGTAAACTGTCAGGGGATGAGGCAGGGTGTGAATTTAGAGAGCATCATGATCCAATATCATTGGAAAGGCAACATAATTAATGTGTGTTGAAACAAAAGAGGGCAACGCTTCCCCGCATTTATTGGAAATCAAGGACATAAACATCAGAGTTACCATGGAGCTGCTGATAGTCTGAGTTCATGGCCTGGTTTATGTCATGGCATTAGTAACTAATCTTATAGCTGCATTATGAGTGCATCCTCGCTATTGTTTACAGTAGATTTATAAACTATCTAAATAGCAATTAAGTATAATAGCCTTGTAGATTGTTTGTGGTTGTTCAGAACGATTGTGCTAACACATTACTGTGATGCAGTGGCATTAATCTAGACAGAAGAAAGGTGATGCTTCAGTGTTGTATTCTTCCTGCTATGTCTGGAAGCTTGATTACTGCAAAAATAAAATTAACATCTCGTAAGTGACACCAGAAAAAGATCATGTATGACATTGGGGTCTGTGCTTTGAGGTCTCCATGTCTCCTACAGATCAATGGCTACTTCCCCTCTCCCTTAATTACAACATAATCTAAACATTTAAAGCTTCCTCTGAATGAATTGTTGTCCAGGTCAATCACAACCTTTAGAAAATTGGTACCTTTAAGAGTGAATATAGCTTATTACTTACAATTATAGTAATTTTATCATTATCTATTATTTGGTTTCCACCTCATTTGCAATGTGTCTGATGATTTTTTGGAACATGGATTGTGTAAGGGCAGACTTTGGTCCACTGCCAGACATTGCTTATGTAGCTCATGGTGCCTGTGGTGCCCAGTACCTGCATAATTTAGGGCTCTGTGGTGCAGGAGCTGGAGCAAGTCAGAGCTGAATGGCTCTAAAAATTTTGTACCAGTACGGATTGACCTGCAAAAGAAAAAAAAATCAGCAGGGAAAGGATCAGAGCCATCATGCGCTCCTGGAGACTTGCAAAGCAGCTGTGTTGCAGACTAGATCAGACATTGCAGCCTGTGAGAGCTGACAATCTAAACAGACTACAGATATAATGTAGGGGAAAGGAATAGGAAATAAAGCTGCTTTGCAATACAGTCCCATAAAACTTTCCTTGAACTTGTCATCCTGTAACACCTGTGAGAAAAAAATAAAAGGAAGAAGTCTGTGTAATTGTAAGTCGCTAAGTCACTAATGAATATTCCAACCTTCTAAAATTCACACCTATAAAAGCTTTATAAGCCACTTTTCTGTGGTTTATATTATCTGAAATGTAATAATTCTCTTCGGTTTTAGAGATGGCTGCAGGACCTGTCAGAAGGACATTAGCAGGCTAATGAGTCAGACCAGTGAAATGCATTTTCACTGTTTGGGGTGGTAGTTTGGCACCTTGCATTTCACTTTCCTCTCAATGAGTGAGTGTCCTCCTCATCACCATGGAGCTGCTCCCACAGCTGAGTGCTGTGGGAAGAATGGCAGACACCGACCCTTGATTTTGCTCCTTTTCTGACCAAGGGCAGAGCACCTCCCAGAAATGTGGTTTGTCAGGGTGATTTTGTACACAGTGTGTGTTCAGATCACCCGTGTGGAGCAGCAAACCAGCTCCTAATTTGGAAACACTCCAGGGCATTGTCACAGGAAGGCTGCTGGTGTACCCCTTGTCCTGACCATGGGCAGTTTGAGTGACCCCTGTGCCAGCAGAGTTACGAGTCTCCAGCTGTAGATAAAAATGAGCCAGATGATATCACAGGCCCAGGTCAGCACAGAGTGCAGGAAAAGCCACCTCTTTCCTGCTCCCAAAGAGAGCCCTGAAGGATTTCTGTGGCTCTCTCCACCATATGTCCTGTGGCTCTTGGCCATAGAGGAGCTTTGATACTGGCCAGGAGGTTTGGATTGCCACGATGGAACTTCTAGCTTGGCATAGCAAACTACTGTTCCTGTTCAACACTGTGTGTCCAGTCCTTCTGAATGATGTTTTCTTCTCCACAGGAGCATTTATCTTTACTGTGAAGGGAAAAGAAAAAAGAAAATAGTGGTTACACTGTTGTTGCATTGGCACAAAAAACACATAAGCTTAACTACACCTTGTTTTTCAGCAGGAATCTGCTTCCAGTGAATAAGATTTTGGCAAGGAAAAAGGGCAGGAAGGGATGCTCATCTTCTGTAACAGTGGGTATAATAATGGTTTGACAATCTCACTTTAAGTCTGTGAGTCCCAGGAGTATAGTAAGTGAAATCACAGATGACAAGAAAATATTTGCTCAGCTTGGACTTGAAGAAGAGAGCAGATATTACACTGTGACTAAAAATAACGTAATCAGTGCCTCTCAGAAAAAATTGTCTATCAAAACTTTGGAGGATGCTGAATGGTGGTAGAGAAAATGCCAAGCCAGGTATTCATTTGAAAGCTGTTGCATTGATAGATCCTATGGGTGATTTGCAGTATTTTTTAAATTGTGGAAAGCCAATTGTAAATTTCTGAAGTGGAGCTATTTCTATAATTTTTCAGATCTGTGAACCAGAAGGTAGAAACAAATACTTTAAATATATGAATGAAAACCAAACTTGCCACCTTAACAGCAGCTGTTGAAAACTGGCAACCAAATTGTCTCGATGTGGATGCAGGACTTTGATTTTAGTTTCTTCCTGCAATCCAAAGTTAGTTCTAACATAACAAATCAAAAGAAGTGCATGGATATCTGCATTTTTCCATAATTATGGTGAAAGCAACAGTAGGAATTGAGACCACATTTAGAATGAAATTTTAGAATACAAATGACCTTAAAGTAATTCTAAAATTAATTATTTCATTTATTATGCCACTTATTTATTTCTTCTATGCAAGGCCATTTTTAATGCTGGACTTTCCATGTGTTCTAGAATGAAAGGGCATCAACTCTTTGGATATATACAATATATATGTGTGCATACATGTTATCATGCAGTATGAACTTAGCACTGTCCATGAAACTGGAGAAGTCGTGGTTTAATCTCTGAAGAGCAAAGTACAATATTTGCAGGGCAACTAAGAAAATATTCTTTATTTGCCTTTGTTCTGCTCATGAATTGCTGATATTATTTGTATTAATGGTTTTCAGTGAGAAAACATATTTCATCTGGAAATCTTAGTGAATGATCTGACTGGGGGCAGCTGGGTTTGGCCCTGGCTAATGTATGGTAAGACAGGAGACAGAACAAATGGTAAGAGGCAAGCCCAGATGGAAAAGCATCTTGAAGCTTTTGAAGAATTAATTATCCAACTAATTGGCTGGCAGTCTCACAAGAAGGGATGGAATTTTGCTGAATGCTTAGGAAGGCAGCAGGTCGGGGGGGCTGTGCTGAGGTGCAGCCATCTGAGCTGTCTGTGTGGGGGCACGGGGTGCTGCTTTCTGCAGCAGGAATGTTCCTGCCCCTCTGCAGAGCCACAAGAGAACTCAGTGCTCTGTTCCATGGAGTGCTGGGCTCTGAGCACACCTGTGCTGGCCCAGGAAGGGGTGACCTGTGTGTCCTTCCCAAGGTCACACAGGGATGAGCCAGGGCTGGGCTGCCTGGGCAGCCAAGGGTCGATGTCTTCAGCACTGCCATTAGCAGCTGCAGGAGTTCTGCAGCAGAAGCATCTCCTGAGTGCCTGAAGGTCTCCTTCTGGGCATAATCAGAAATTCCTGAGTCTTGTCATAGCTCATATTTTCAGTGTCAAAGGTAAGGAAGACTGTCATGTTCTCTGGGGTATTAGGAGGGAGTGCTGAAATTGTTCCAGATTGGAGTAGTTATTTATCTATTTATTGGTCTGAGATGCTGTGGAAGAACCTGGTGATTTACTCACATCACAGGTAGAACTCTCACCTGTACAGAAAGAGACCAGTGCTTGTTGTACTGATTTCTTTGTTTCCTTTCCAGCTGCATCTGCTCTGTAGCTTTAGAGTTTGGTTGGCACTTTCCTTGAACAAGGTGGTGAATCCGTATAATGGCAAACAGTACCTGCAGTCACACTCCCCAGTTCCTTTCCTTCCAGCCTGTCCCACTCCCAGTCAGCCTCTGGGGGAAGAACCTTCTTCTAATGCCCAACCTGAACCTCCCCTGGCACAACTTCAGGCCATTCCCTGGGGTCCTGTCCCTGGTCACTATACAGAAAAGATCAATGCCTGCCCCTCCTCTCCAAGAGGAGGAAGGAAGTTGCAGCTGCAGTGAGCTCTCCCCTCAGTGTCCTCTTTTCCAGGCTGAACAGAGCAGCTCTGCTGTTCATCCACCTAAAAAACCTGGGCTTTAGAGTGACCTCCAGCAGCTCTGGGCAAGCTGCTGCTGCTGCCCAGCTGGAGCAGAGCAGGCTGGTGCTGCCACTGAAACGCTGCCCTGCAATCAGAGGAGGGATTGAGTGTGGATGTGCCATGCAGGAGGCTTCAGTGCAGCACAGAAAGGGAAAAAGTGGAGTATTTTTCTGTAATTTAGCAGCTTTCCTCTGCCTGTAGTGTTTGAAATGATTAAAGACACGCAGGGGGCCTCTCCAGCTCTGGCACTAGGTTTGCTGTTCAGCTGGGGAGTGGATGTCTCTGTTTTCACAGCTGTCTGCCATCTGCAACCAGCTCGGACCCGGTGCTCTGCTCCAGACCTCAGCCTGAAAATCCTGTAATTGTGACACATGCTGCAAGCAGTAAATAAGTGTTTTGGAAGGAATTAATTTAGAAGAAGGTTTATGAAAAAAAAAATGGTTTAGAGGATGCCAGATGTGGAAGAATGAGATGGATTAGTGCTGAGGTAGAACATTAGAGCAAGCAGGGCCTCAAATTCTTCACAGTTGGTGGAAATAAATGTGATCATTACCAAGAATTAATATCTCACTAATCCAAAACATTCTTGCAGGTGTTTTTCATTAATTGGAAAATACTTAATAAAATAATTAAAGAAATTCTGTGGGATTTTTCTCCATTTGGTTTAAGACTTGATGTGCAAAATCTCTAAGAAAACAAAGTCAGATAATTTTGAAGGCAGTAGATTTTGACATTTATCCCCACTTACAGCATTATTAGCTGAGGGTCTCAGCTCAAAATTGTTTTAAATTTTTTAAGAACAGTTATGAAAGTTGAGTAGAAGAGGTTAAAAAAGCATAATAATTTCCACATACAATAGCATATCCTGGTTCCACTTTGTGCCTTTTTCAATTTACTTTCCTATCATCATACCTGAAAGCTGTGAAAGCTTTTTGGGCACAAAGCCACTGACGTATTCTTGACAATACCTGTCTGATACACAGTTAGCAACTCCTTTTTTAGCAGTTTAGGAAGATTCAGTAGCTGCAGTCAACATTTTAGTACTTGTGATGTAGTAAATAGACCCAAGTATATACTGAGAAAAGCCTTTTACTATTACTTGCTCCCATCTCCCTGAGTGGAGAGAGATCAGCAAGGGAAATTTTGGGTTATGTGATGTTGCTCAAAACACAATATACAAAGTGATGAAGTGTGTGAAGTCCCCTTCCTGTAAACTTTTGGGCACATCTTTAGTTCTACTTGCTGAAGTCAGGTAAGTTGCGTGTGTTTGCAACACTGTGCTCCAAGGATTTGTTTTTGTTTTTCTGATCCATTATTTTTATCCTAAGGTCATGATTTGTTATCCACCCTGCAGTATTTGAGACCTTCAGTCTCTCTTATAGGAAGAGTAGCTGAGTTTTCTCCCAGCCACTTTCTCTCTCTTTCAATCAATTTTGAAAACCAAATTGTGGCTCATAAATTCAACTTCCAGGTATTCTTGTATTGCAAGTAATCAGCCTCTTAAAAAACAAAAATTTTCATCTAGTCTCTGTGTTTTTGAAAAAAAAAAAGATTGGAAATAACTTTTAGTGTAGCATTAAGCAGAATTGTAAGGTTTTATCAGAAAACATTGGTGGTGATGTTTAAATTGAGCAAGAAAGAGAAGAATATGTGAAGCAAAGGAAAGGATCTTGCGTATTGTGCAGGGAGGGGAGGGCTTGGCATTTAGGGCCTTCCCTTCCTCTGGGAGTGGAATTTTTTTTGCATGTGTCAGCTGAGAAATAGTTCCCTTTCTACTCTTGGTTTGTGGGCTCTTGATAATTAACATAAAATAGTCAGTGTCTGTTTTCCTTCTAAAGCCACTTCACATTTGACACCACCTTTCGCTGCTGGCTGGTGTTGTGTGTGCAAGCACAAGACAAAGCAAGCAGATCTACTCACAGTCTTGAGAACAGAATTAATTTCAAGAGATGATCTATTAAAATTTCAGTGTTTTAGAGCTATGTGTAAGGTACATTTGTATCATATAAGTATTACACTGGGAAGAAGAATTCAAAGTGAGTCTGCCTTTTTGGAAATGCCTTTCTTGGCTGCCAGCTGATGGGAGATTGGGCTGTGTGGCTGCACAAAGTACTTGTGCTTAATTGAATCCAGTGCCTGCATTCACAGAGAGAGAAGTGAGAGCCTCTCAGGCCGTGGCTAAGTAGCCTTCACAGTGATGTTGTCACTCCTCTTGCACCTCTGCTGCCTGTTTTTGCTGCAGAAATCAACATTTTAACTCCCAAGTCCTTATTTCCAAGTGGTGAATGGGTTAATTAGTTAGAGATGAGCCCTTTGGCGTGGTCAGGGAGGGAGGGGGATGCAGCCCTGGCTGCAGGGGTCAGGCTCTGTCACTGAAGGTGACAAACAGCAGTCCAGGGGCTTCCTGTGGAAAGCGGCAGCTCCTGAGTACAACAAATATTCAGAATTACAAATGAAATTAAATGACTCACCATAATGGTGACCTTTCTAAGATGATTTCCTGGCTTTGGGATCCTGATCTTTCGGAATGCTGCAGGCAGTGAGTGCAGAGCCATACTTGCCAGAGCACCAACCACTCCCCCACGGGCACTCATGTGCAGTTCAGTTGTGTTCAGGAACATGAAAATGGTTATATTTCATAAATGTTCTGCAAAGGAACGTGAATTCTTCCTTCTTAATGTTAAATTCAAGTAATCAGTGAGCCCAGGGCTTGCTAGGGAGAGAGCTGCTGTGTGACTTTGAAGTTTTTCAAGAACTTTCAAATGCTCCAATAGGTACATTCAAGAAAATACTGGGGGTTTGGAGCAGGTTTCAAAGCTGAAGGAACGTGTGTCAGGAGTGATGAGGAAAGAAGGGAAACTTTGGATGACAGACTGAGATTGTGAGGATGTTCAGAGGGTGACTGAGAACTGGTTTAGGATGGAGACAAAGCTGCTTTATGAAATGAATGAGGAATAAAGATGATACAGCCACAATCAGTGGCACAACAGTGAGTATCCTTCAGAGATATTTACTAATCTGAGATCTGTCAAATGGTATTAGCAATGCCTGCTAAGTAGCAATACCAGGATTAAAAGCTTTCTCAGGGTTCAGTCATAAAACAAGTAATTCCTAATCCTGTACTTTGTCACTGATCACTTTAAATGAAAGTTTTCACAGCAGAGACAAACAATTTGGTTACCTTCACCATTAAGAGTACTAACAGCCTGAAAAGTGGGGAGAGAAGGAAAAATCATCCTCCTGGTCATAAAAAAAGAATTAGATTTACTTATTTTAATTAAAGAAGATAAAATAAAATAAAATAATTTAACCAAGTAGGCTTTTTTGGTAACCTCTTGAAAGCTGCTGTTTAAATAAGAAGAGATTGTCAGCTGGAAGTTGCTTCATAGGAAGCAATAATCATTAGAGTGGTTCACTACTTAGTCTACCTGTAATGGAGTCTGATAGCAATAACTTTAGTTGGCATAAATAACAAATAATTGGGTAAATTATTGTGGCTTTCTTGGTTAAGCAGTTAACCATGCCCCGTTTTTCCTCATATTCATTTCTTTTACGTTAGAAATAAAGGTGCATTTTTGGTGTGGAAATACACATTCACAGGAAGCTGTTGTTGATGTTATTTCAAAAGCTTGATACCTCCAGCATTCTCTCACTGTGGTTTTCTTTTGCTGTTGGTGTTGGATGATACATCAGCTTCCCAGAAATTCTCTGTACCAGTACAATGCTCAGTACATTGTGGATTATTCAAACGGGTTCAACAGTTTTTGCTTCAGTTTTGAGCTCACTGCTGAATTTTGACCGTAAAGGACTTCCAAGTCACCTCCATTTCCCAGTAATGGTTAAAATTATTGCATTGCTCATGGTATGAAAAAACCCTCAGCTTTATAACTTTCTTCAGCAGAAATCATCAAGTGGCTGCTGTTAAAAATCATTAGTTTGGGGATGCAGAGGGAAATCTATTTCAGATGGTAATTTAGAAGCAAAGGGAACAGCAGTAATAGTGATAATAAAACTCTGCTCTTTGGTTCGTATTTTCCCATAAGTCATTTATTATAAAAGTATGAGAGAATAATAAATGACCAGGCGTTTTAAATGGTGTTTGGTGGAAATGTATTTACTTGCTGTTGCACTCCCTGAGACACTGTTATGTCAGTGTCCAGTGCTGCAATGGTGTAACAAAAAGTTCTGTGGCATTTGGCCTCTCTAGTCCTGTCACAGATGCATTTTCTCAGTGTGAATTGAGGTGGTGCATGATCTTGCTGTTGCTTTGATTTTTGTGTTAAGCTGTGGAAGTGCACACGTGGCCACTGGGATTTATTGCACTTTGTCTTGGAACCTGGAGCTCAGCCTCACAAAATGAGTGAACTTGGTACCCTTTGCAACAAAGTGAGCAGGGAAAGAGGAGCAGACAAGGCTAATGAGTGGCAGTGAAGAAGGAAAAAGAAGGATAAGGAGCCCAGACTTGAAAAATAAAGAGTGTTTGTGTAGTATACTTGAGGTAAAACATTGGTGTGTCAGTCAGAAGTCGTCAGCAAGCTGAGGAAAGTTAACTGCAGGCTGCTGTTTGTTTTTGCTTCTCCAGTGTGTTCTCACACCATGATATAAAGCTGTAACTTCTATTACTATGCTGTATGTCCTTGCAGAAGTATGTCTCATTTCACAGTTTGAAAACCAGATGAAAATTTCTTTATTCATTCAGCTGTTATAAAACTTGTCTCCTGTATGATTTTGGGGAATGTAATAACATTTTTTAACATGAATAGAAATATTTCGACTGGAAAGACAATTTCAAAGGAAGGATTTGCTTGCCATAAGTATTAAAAGTTTGTTTAGTTTGTCCAATTTTATAATAAAATGTAATATAAAGACAATGTTTGTGGAAACTCGTGCTGAATTATTCTGTAGAGTGTTCTGAGCCTGAGGAAATTATGTATTCATTGCTGAACATTCATTTATATCTAGCAAAACATTGGTTTTTCTCTCTGTCTCTCTTACCTCATCCAGATTTATATATTTGAAAATAACATCTACTATCAGCCTGACGTAAAGAGCAGCTCATTGCGCCTGACATCCTCAGGAAAAGAAGGAATTATTTTTAATGGAATTGCAGACTGGTTATATGAAGGTAAGCTGGACGAATATATCTGTTTATTAAAAGAGATGAAAGGTCCTTGTACAGACCCAACAGCACAAATCTGTTCATTTCAGAAAATACTGAGGTTGGGTTTGCTCCTTTCCCTTCTCATTTTCCTGCGAGATTGCCTTTGTATCTGTTCATTCTTTGTGTTGGCTGCTGGCTTAGAGCAGTGCTTTCTGAGAAAGAGGAATTCATTTCCAACCAGAATGTTGCCAATGAACACTTGGTGGCCTGTAAAAGTGAGCAGGGAAAGGGCTCAGTTTGCACCTTTAAGGGACAACAGGGATGATCCATTTACAGTTAAAACATCCCCACAGAAGAGGGAACCCAAATTTCAGTGGGGAATAGCTCAGTCTGTCTTCTACAGCCAGTACCACAGAATGTTTCTCTCTGCCCTCCAAATGCTTTTAACATGATAAATTTAAGGAAAAACAAAATAAAAAAGGGAGCAGATTATCTAGCTTGGTATAACAGCTTCAAATTCATGCATATTTCAGCTACTCCTTCTATGGGACTCATGTATTCTCTAGATAAATAGCTTGATGTTAAATACTCAGTTACCTGAGGTATAGAATTTCTTGTGTGAAGAGTTTTTTTAGGAACAGTGTTAATGCCATCCAGCATAGAGCTTCAGCTTAAAAATGGTCTATCCACACCTCTTGGCATTGCAGTAGTTATGAGCAAACAGCTCACTGTGGGTTTTTTTAAAATCTCTGCCCAAGTGAACTCTGAAGTTAGGATGGTAATTTGCATCCCTGAGCCTGTATCTGATAGTTACCCACTAAGGTTTCCATTAGTGTTTTCAAATGTTTTAATGTGGCAGCGCCTTTCAAAACAAAATAACATTTTTTAAATGGAATATCATTTTATATGCACTTAAAATCTAATGCAGCAGCATGCAAATTGAAGAATTTAAGCAGGTATAGTTCACTGAAGTTGATGCAGTATATCAAGGTTTTGCTAAAATGAAGTGAAGTTAATAAGAGTCACGGCCAGGAGAAGCAAAAGTTGTCTACTTTGGGAGTAGAAAGTTTCTGAGGTGTTGTGGGAGATGACCCCAAAGCATTCCTCATGAGGCATGTCCTGAAGCCTTCTTTAAGTGAGGAAGCCACCTTTGCTCGTTGTTTTCCAGCTTTTTATTCCCGAGGGGGATGTTGCATTTCCTGCCTTGCAGAGAACTCTGTGGGTTCCCAGGGCTGCAGGCAGGCAGAGAGCCCCTCAAACTCTGAACACCGGGGTGGGAGGGTTCTGTCTGTGCCTGCTGCAGAACCCCGGTGTCTGTTGGCATGAGGGAACACACTGCTCCTTTCCCATTAACCCAGAGCAGTGCTCCACCTTCTGCAGGGTTTTTTAACAGCATCAGAAGCTGAGCAGGCTGAGCATTGTCCAGGTGAAGTTGAGAGCTTTTCAATTGAATCGTGCACTCTTCCTCCTTTGACCTCATTTGTTGTCTTTTATCGTTTCATGAGTTTGTTATTATAGCATTTTACCTTACAAAGCATTTGGGAATGGCTTTTCTTTGTGTGAATAACCCTGTCTAAATGCAAACAGTAATATTTTAAAGCAAATATAATTGTGATATTTTCTGTCTGATATTCACCATTCGTTCTCTGCTCTTCTCCTGTGTAAAAGGTTTCAGTTATCCAGCCAGGAAAGAAGCATGACCCAGAATATATGACTTTGAATATAGAGCCCAGCTTCATTTCACCTAACCTTAAATGATTCAATCCATTAAGCTGCTTCAGAACCCTCAGAATCCGATTAGCAACTTGGAGAGTCTCAGTTGACAGTTTAAGTAGTTTTGTTAGGTAGGCTCTCAAATTAGGTATGCAGTCAGGCCTTTTCCCTTAGTACACTATTCTCAATTAGTTTTCCAGCCAAATTCTTCAAATTTAAATACAAAATCCTTACTAAGCAAGCTGACATATCAAATACATAATGAAAATTATAAGTCTTCTCACAAGTGGAAGCAGAAAACTTGTACAGAGGGAATTCAGAATTGCTCTGGAGCTGCTGTACTGGGATTTCAGGAGTTTGGGTTCTGTGCCTGTGGTTGGTTCTGGTTTGTTTCTTTTGACTGTGATATACAATGACAATAAATGTAAGGAAATGTGACATTCTTGAGAGTCTGGTTCAGATTTTCAAAAAGTTTCACTCCAGAAAAACTGAACTTCCCAAGAATTAAGGTTGTCCACTAGACTGAGACAAAAAAAAATCATAATATTGCACTCCAAAAATGATTGCATAAATATGTCTGTGTGAAGATCTGCATGTTACCAGGTGCCACAACTCAGAGAAATCAGGTATACTGAAGTTCTGTATTAAGAGGAGAAGAAAAAAAATTGGCAATCCCAAAAGATAACCCAACCCCCCAAATTATTTAAAATTTAAGTGAACACGTGTATTGGAATGCAATAGAACTAAGCATATGTCAGTAACAATCATCTTTCACATTTAGGTGATTTATTGATGCTAGTGGAAGTATCCATTTGAGGAAAATGCTCAAAGCTTGGCCCTGCAATGCTCCTTGTTATCCAGCCATTGAGCCCAGGATGATGTGGAATTACTGAAATTACAACAGACACATTTCAAGTTGGCACAGGGAGAATAACTTGGTGCCAGCTGAACAAGCTGGACACTGTGTGTGGGTCTTATTTTAGCTTCTTAGGCTGCTGCTGGTTCTCTTGGGCAGCAGTGAGGCTGTTGAAGAGATAAGTTTTGCTTAAAGCATATCTTAAGAAAACTGAGATGAAAAAATGTAAATAACTTTGTACTTAGAACTTGTTTGCATAGAGGTGTTGTTTCTAATTAGCTAATTATGGCGATGGGGTGGTGAACAATGGACTAATTGTGTTTAGTTGTGTGAGAACGTATAAATAGGGATTTGTTTGTTAATCGAGTGAGAGTTTTTTAGCTTTAGAGAAGTTGAGTTTGTGTCGTTTGTCCACGCGGCAACAGCAACACTTTGTGTGAGTGTTTTTGTGCACCCTAAGGAAATCTGGTTTTGCAGAGGAGCTTCTTCATTCCCACATTGCCCACTGGTGGTCTCCAGATGGGGAAAGACTGGCCTTCCTGACCGTAAATGACTCTCTGGTGCCCAACATGGTCATTCCCCGCTTCACGGGAGGTCTGTATCCCAAGGGAAGGCAGTATCCATACCCTAAGGTAAGATGAGTGTGAATGCAACCCCCAGCTCCTCCTCTCTGCTCACTGATAATATCCAGCCATGTGGAAAGAATGTTTCCTGACACTAACAGAGGCTGACTTTGTTCATGATGCTTTTCAGGACATAATAATTACTTTTTTTTTTCAGTAGACTGTAACACCCGAAAAGAAACTATCGGGTGAGGGGACAGCAGAGAAATTAATTTGAAGTAATTTCATCACTGATATTTTGGCTTGGTAAAATCAATCCAGCACCTCAGAGAGAAGGGTGATGCATTTGAAGTTCTGTGCAGGGAAGAGATCCAGCCCCAGCTGCAGTGGAGTCAGACACTGTGTGCAGAGCACAGGGCAAGTTCCTTCACAGATACAGAGATCTCAGCAGATTGTGCTGTTATTAATAAATGTGACAGACTGGCATTGGATAACATAAGCCACAGTAACATATTTTCAGGGCCATCAAAAAGAGAAAAAAAACAAAACAAAAAAAACCAACTGTCAATGTTTTAGAAGCCTTAGAGAAGGATTTTTAGATTTGTTTTGGAAAGTGAAGAACAGCCCAGACAGGGATAATGCCTGAAATAAGTTCTCATTTTCTGGGAATTTTCTGGTGAGGTGCCTCCAGATCTGTTGTTTCAATCTTCCAGCTGTTCAGTTTATCCAGCCCTTGCACACAAAATGTATGGGTTCCTTTCTGACATGTCCACCTAGATGGTACTCCTCTGGCATTTCAGGGGAAGTTCACTGAGAGCTTTAGAAAATATTCCTGTTACCTTGCTGTTCCTGCTGCTGCTTTTTGGTGATGAACTTTTATTCTTGGTGGCTGAACAGTTAGACTGTACCAGGTACTGTGAAACAATAACATACATTATATAAATAGAATATATTTGTACTTTGGAATAATACTCTGAAATAATGAAACAGTAATTTTAGGGGTAGCTTATATACTTGCATTGGCAAAAGACCTTGAGTGACAGAGCAAAGAAAAAATAAGGAATATTTTAAAGTCAGCTTTGTAAATGAGAAAGGAGTAATTCTATTTCATTAGCAATTCAGCATAAAAGTGATACACAATACTACTTCAGTAATCTCATTAATGAAGAAACATTATCTTTATTTAATGTCTCCATTTAATTCAAATTTAGCTACTCGTTAAACATCATTAATTGGTAATGAAGCTGGTGGTGTAGCAACAGATTACAAACAAGATTTGGTCTTTATAATAGAGTGCAACCATCAGAGAAAATTATAACTAGGATTAAAAAATAAAATGAAACACACATGTTTTTGTGAGCACTGGAACATGCTCATCCATGTCTGTGTACATAACATACACACAGACTGTATTCTTAAAAAAAAAAAAATTTAAACTTTTTGTTTTGTCTTAGCAGTGTTAAAAACACAAAAATGCCACTTCCTTGCCCTCCATACCACTCAGAAATGAGTGTATACAGCATTTGGACTTTATTTTGAGAGAAGCCCAATTTCTAAAAGGAACTTTTGGATGTATTTCAGCCTGTGAAGAGCCAAATATACAACTTTGTCATTTACTACAGTAAATCTGTAGAATCAGTGATTTTTACCTTTTCCTTCCAGTACTAAACAGGGGTCAGCCCCACTGAGGAACACATTTCATTTGTTGTATGCCAAGGGCGTTACGTGCTGTCATTCCTGTGACATGAAACTGGAACTTGGGGATGGCATGTCTAGGACAGGGATGTGGGGCCAGCAGCACCTCCTTGCAGCCCTTCAGAGCCTCTCTTCCTATTTCCATTGCTGTCTCTTCATCTCAGGAACATCCCTTAGTAAGGACCATGTTATGGGAGAAGGATGATTCCCACCTGCCCATAGCTCCTCAAGATTTATCACACTCTTCCCAGTGGGTATCTATCAAACTGCCACCTTATTCCCCTTTAGCAACAAGAAGCATTTTGTTTCCCTTGGAGCTGGCCTGCCAAAGCAGCTGGCTCCTGGTCCAGGCCAGAAACTGAGATTTTCAGCTCAGCAAACAAGGGAAGGAAGACTGAGGGGAAATGGGAAGGAAGAAGAGAGGAGGGAGAGGAGGAATGCAATCCCAGACTGAGGTAGTGCAGCTTTTCAGAAGAAGGAACAACAGCATCTGAAAAAGGCTCAGCTGGAGGCTGGATTTAGCTGCAGATTTAGGAGCTGACTGTGTTTTGGCAGCTGGCTTCACTGAACTGGGCAAAGCCACTTCTAGTGCTGGTCACTTCTCTGCACAGGAAGGTCTTCCACCAGAAAAGGCTGGTGAGACAATCACTCAACACTTCATATTTTTATCTGTGTGATTCATGTGGCTGTGAAATTAATGTTTCAGATTTAAGATACTTTAATAACTTTCCATTATTTTAAAGATATTTAATTATGCCAACAAGTGAGTCTGCTTAGCTGTCACCGTTTTAGTGCTTCTAAAACTCCAATTTATTTTTTTCTTTTCCAAAGGCAGGTCAAACAAACCCCACAGTAAAGCTGTTTGTAGTTAATCTGTATGGACCAGCACATACCCTGGAACTGATGCCACCTGACAGCTTTAAGTCAAGGTATATAATTTCATGGTGAAATGTTTTATGGTAATTGTTCCCAAAACAATCAGGATGTTAACAGTGGCCACTTACTCACAACTGTTACAAACAATCTTAGGCTGGTGTAGGTATCTTCTGCACAAATTGAGGCACTCTAATTTATTGCAGGAATAATTTTTTAATGAATTATGCCTTGCCATTATTAATGTCAACTGGAATGCTTACTGATTATGTAAGTAAGAGAAATTATTTTGAATGAGTTGAGCATTTTAAAGTATTTTCTTTCAACTGATGGGCCACTACTGAAAAACATAATAAAATCTGCTGCTGCTTGCTAACTCTTCATTAATTTAAACAGTGCTATAAGATCTGAAAGAGATTTCTTGCCATCAAGATCAGCATCTTCACTCTCCTTAACGGCATTAAAGTTGAACTTTAAGTGTCAGAAGGTGCAAAGAAGTTAAGCAAAAAAGCAATGTGTAAGAAAAGATCCCCAAGAAAAAGATAATCTTTAAAACATTCAGATGTTATGTTTTCACTTCAGGGCTTTCAGATTCATTCTGCCTCTTCAGCAGATGGAAAGTAATAGCAGACTCAAATATGAGTGTTGGTGTCTTAAAACTTTTTTTGTCTTCTTGAAACTGAAGCCAAGGCTCTGGAGCATCTTTGCCAGTTCTTGATAAAGATATTGTTGTTGTTCAATTGATTAAAATTCTGGCTTGCTAGTGCATGAGAAGACTGAGTAAATCTACTTAAACCTAAGGAAAAAAAGTTAGTTTCTTCTTCATTTTAACTGTTAAGGTATCATTTCCATGCTGTAAAACCTAGATTGTGTAATTGTGAGCCAGTTTTACTGTAAATTGTGAATTTGACTCAGGATTTCATTAACAGGCTTCACACTGGTCATCAACCCATATATGTCCATATATCAAAATATATAGAGGTATGAAAAATGTGCTTTTAACAGGCTTCTCTAGAATGAAAATCTTTGAAGCTTGTAATGATTGGGAGGGTTTTTTCCCTAAAATATTAGCTTTTTTAGTAAAAGTAGTAGCTACCTTTAGCAGTCAATTTATTTCAGTGTGTTTATAACCCTTTCATTATGGAGTTCTTAGTGAATAGGCCATGGGAGTCTCTCAGAATTAAATTGAATGGTTCATTATTCCATATTGTTTTAAGGATCTTTCACGGCAGAAACATTTTAGAAATAGGTATTGTACAGGTCATAACCATGTGCTGTTATAGAGACTCTACACAGAGAAACCATAGAAATGGGAAGGGAGGGGGAGATGAAAGGGGAAAGAGGTTCTGTTAATTAACCACAAAAAGTAACATTCAGATTCTCAACTTGTCCCAAATTGTGTCTGGTGTAGGATCTTTGACGATCCCATAAAACTGTTCCCCTGATTTTTAGGGCATCTGGGAACTTGATGTAAGATTGAATAAATTCAATGAAAAATGCAATGAATAAATTCAATGAAAAATTCATTTTCTTCTTTTAGGGATCCTGTAAAGGTGCTTGGTAATATTTCCCAAGTCCTGTTCAGGCTATTCTGATATAAAGACAGGAAGAACAGTTGTAAATTTTTCTCCTGAAAATTTCATTCTGTAGAAAAATTTACCACCTACTGTGCACTGTTAGTGCCACAAAAAGACTGACAGTCTTCCTTCAGATACGTGGTTGTATTTCATGCAATTCCTCTTTCCCCCTTGGTGCTTCCATTTCATGTGTACAGCCATGTTTTCTTCAGTGACAAACATCATTTAATATTTTGCTTCAGTCCTTTGTCCAGAATGCAATTAGTTTTACCTCCTTAAAGTGGGGCTGTGAGGAAGCTGGAGGTGTGTAAAATAGAGCCTGAGAATTTTGGCATGAGCTGATTGCTCTCCTGCTTGTGTCACCTGGTGTCATGTTTTCCTTGTTTTCCTTGTGCACACATTTTTACCCCTCAGTAGATTAAACATTTGTTAAAGAAAAGGAAAAAAAAAAAAAAAAAGGAAAAAAGGGAAATATTACACTCAGAACACATTTGAAGTGCCATTTCTATTTATCATTCTGGCACCCAGATGTGAAAATACCTGTTTTGCTGTAAGTCAGATATGAAAGCCAGAGGAATCTGTGCAGGCTGGGTGGTTCAGGTGTGCTCTGCAAACACAGCACCAGGCTGGGTGAAGCTGGAGTGCACTCCTGTCTCCTGCCTCTCCTGTGTGCAGCTTTGCAGCTGGTGCTGCTCAGCATCTTTCATCTAGTAAGGAGGCTTTTGGATGTATAATTAAAAGCCTGTTGTCAAAGAGTAATGAGATCTCTATCAGTAACAGATTAAAAGCCTAATTATATCCAAGCTAAGCCCCTTGGTTTAAAGGGGGTCTGGGTTTTTTCCAGACAAGCTCCCTCCACTGTTGCACATAACTCAGCTGGACTGTGAGAGCTGCCAGCTGCCAGCAGGGGAGAAGGGAAGGAAGGAGCTGGGCTGGGATGACAGGCTGCAACAGGATTCTCTCAGCATCCCCAGCCTGACAGCCCAGCAGGATCCTGCGAGGAGGGAGGCAAATCCTCCATGCCATGGGCCCAGGAAGCCTCCTGTGCTCAGCCAGGGTTGGTGAGGGACAGACAATTTGGCTGACATTCTGAGCTGTTTGTTAAAGCAGAAACAGGAGCACACTGATAGTGAGAGGGACCTCCCTTTTATTCAGAAGTCCTGTGATAAAATACTTGTTACTTTATAATTTTGAAGTGGGCTCTAGCTGCACTCTAATAATACAGCTAGAAATATATAGAACTTTGTTTTTTTTTTGCTTTGGCAGTAGGACTGGATTGTTTTGCAAAAATGTGTGTCATCTGAAGTTCTTTATTGTAGGAAAATCCTGGCTTCTGTTGGAATTCAGTGCTTCTTTCTAAGCTGGCTGGAAAGTACACAGTTCATGTGTATTTGCAAGCATATGTTTTACAGTTGGTAAAGTTTGTGTATATATGCAAAAACTTCCCAGGGGAGCATCACACTGGGCCATCCCACTTGTAGGAACACAGATGCTGGACATTTGGGGTTATTTTCTCCATCCTTTAGTACTGGCACTGTCATGCACTACAAATTCAACATTTGAATGTACTGTATATATATATATTTTTTTTTTTAAGTCGAATCTGAAGTATCAATGATCTGAACATTGTGTTTTCAAATGTTTTGCTTAGGGAGTATTATATCACCATGGTGAAATGGATAAGCAACACCAAGGCTGTGGTGAGATGGTTGAACAGAGCTCAGAATATCTCCATCCTTACCGTTTGTGAAACCACAACTGGAGCTTGTACCAGGGTAAGTTGTTTGGGTATTTTTTTTCCCAAGGTCTCTTTTCAAGGTTTCTTCTGCATTTTGTTTTCATATTCAGAAAAAGATATTTGGAAATCAGTTTGCAGATGCAGTAGTTGCAAGCTGAATATAATTAGTCAACTGGGAGGAAATGGATGTGAGAAAATTCCAAGTACAGTGAAATGAGTTCATGTAATTAGGAACTTTGAGTGACATTTTCAGAATTACTAAGCTTTGTTCATTCATTAGCTTCATTGGAAACTGCAGTTGCTGAACATCATGTACTTGGGATATAGCTAGAGCAGTGACAAGCTTGTCCTCTGACAGATATTTTCAGCTGACTGCTTTCTCCTCTCTCCCCCTGCAGAGTTTTGTTTTAGACCTTTCTGTCTCTCACAGCTTACATACACTTAAGGAAAAGGTGTAAAATTCTTATAACTCCTTCAAATTTGATCGTAGAATTAAATAACTTTAGAAAAAAAAAAGATTGAAAGGCAGCAGGGATATTTCATTTTTGAATGCAAGCCAAACTGAAATACGTTTTTCTCTTTGAATCCAGACACATTCCACCCCTGGACCCAGACTTTGACTTCTGACACTCCTGCATTACATCTCCCCATTTTCGCAGTCAATCTTGCATCTTGAACGCACTTGGCTGCTTTCCCATTCTGAGTCACAATCTCTTCCCAGAACCAGCTAAAAGTATAAATATTTTCTGTACATGCTGATATCAGTACCAACAGATGCTCCAAAGCAGAGGGTGTAATTTGGCAGTGTAAGTGGTTATGAGTGATTAATGTTGGCCTCTGAGTCAAAAGCGTCTGCTGCTGAAGTCAGTCATATTGAAGTGTTAGAGATTATTTCCAAGCTCGTCTTCTTCTTTTGCTGCACACTACAGGGTGCTTTTCCTCACTCAGAAACTATGAATGAATCCCCAAAGTACAGATTAAGATTGTGACCACGGAGATTTGGTTGCTTTTCACCTGGTTCCTGCGAGCCTTTTGTCTTTTTATTAAGAAAGTTGGTCCTGAACCACTGCAGCTGCTTCTGAGAGGGAAACCTTTCTGTGCTCCAAGGTCAATGGGACTAGCTGGAAGGAGGTATCCAGGGAGCTGTAATCCAGGACTTAATGTAAGAGAGACTGAGCAGTCCCAATCCAGAATACTTAGAGTGCAGCAAAGGACATTTTTAGGGGGTGAGGAAGGATAGTGATGCACTCTCACCATTGTGAGCACAGCCCAGGCCTGGCTCGTCCTGGAGGGTTCCCACCCTGCACCCTCTGGGATAAGGTGATGCTCTTGAAAGGGTAAATATTGTGTGAATTTAGCATTGTATCACAGCATTTGATTTCAGCTGTAAACCTTTTCTTTTTCTCCCTAGGATGTTGCACACATCCTCAGTTTCCAAAAGGAATGTGCAAAACCAACTGCTGCAACAGCTACAGATTTTTGTTTTTCAGGCCATATAAATACAGATTCTTCTATAGCTAATAAATTTTGATTACTTCACTGTGACTATGACAATTTCCACCAGTTGATGTATATTTTTTTTCCAACAATGTGTGCGAGATATTTGCTTGTTTTGTTGGGATTTTTTTTTCAGATGGCATGATGTGAAATGTAAGTATGAACAATAAAACTCAATAATTTGTTTTTATTTTTTTTTCTCATCACTAATGCCACACCACAACCCATTAAAGCACAGGAGTGTGATTTGAAAAGATCTCACAATTTGAGTTTGATGTTGGCTGTTTGCCCAGTGTTGATGAAGGACCTAAAATATCCAGTTGTCAGATGATGCCTAGAGGTAAAAAACAGATACAACTGCCTGTGTAAAGCTTCTTGATAGCTAATCAGAAAGGACTGAAATGGCATTCAAAGTTCCCCTGTGGTATTCTACGAAAAACTGTGAATAAAGCAGCTGACTTTATAATTAAATTATCATTTGTTTCAACACAAGTGCCAGCAAAGAGAGGAGGAGATTGTAGCACAGTAGAAAAAAAACCCCCATGAAATAGCTAGAGACCTTTTCCTGAATGTGGAAAATATTTTTTATCTATAGCCATTCCATAAAAGCATTTTTTTTCTTTTTTTTTTCCTTTTAGAAATATGAAATGCAGTCAGACCTGTGGCTTCCTAAACAGGTACAGTATAAATGCTATTTCTGGGTGCATAATGCGTAATTGCTTCGTTGTCATTTTTATTTAACTGTGTGTTATTTTATAAGCTAATAAAATCCTGAGACACTCGTGAGGGTTTTGGAGGCAATATTCCCTTCAGTTTCTGGTCTGTCTGGATTCAGTTCAGTAAGCATTTAGATGAACAGCTGATTAACTACCTAAGTCTGGGATGGTGGAAGACAGACCAGATGAATCCCATTCCAAGCATGGCCTACTTACTGTGATTTGTTTCTGATTTAAAAAAGATCTCGCCAAATTAAAGCAGAAGGAGTTCAAAGATTATAGGTCATACGGGCTATAATTGGAATGAGAAAGTGAAATATTTCTAAATTCATACCCAGGACAATATGTTTAACTAATCTGTCAGCCAATTATTCCACTTCCATAGCTTCAGAAGAACTGTCCAATAACTGGATGAAACACATTCTATTTAAACTACATTTCAGGCTTCATTTTGCAATGTGCAAATGAGAAATCATTTTAACAAAAAAAACCCCAATGCTTTTATAACAAGCCACTTTCCTTTAATATTTCTGTGCTAAGCTAGACGTGGAGAGATGGTATCACATCAGGCTACAATCTGTGGTAAAACCCTGATTCAGAATATCACTTCAATGTGCTTACTTTTTCCATACAACTTTATCAAGATCAGTGGGTGTTAAACATGTACTCAGTGAGTCCAAACCATTGAAACTTCTCCTCCTCAGCAGCAGGAGTTGTCTCTGTCATTATTTGTATGTCTGTAAAGGACACTGTGCTGGGAAGTCCCCCTGCATTAGGAATGAGATTAGCAGAGCTTTCATTGTGAGGGAGAGTTCTGCAAGGGCTGTAACCCATGCTTTAGGACAGAATTGCACGTGGCATGAACTATATTCAGCTTTAGCCACCACATTTTTGTTAAACTTCGCAGAATATAGGCAGAATTTTTTAAGGATATTTTCTCCAACCGACTTCTGAGCACAGCAAAACCAAGGAGACAAAAAAGTTTAGGCTGACCTTTTGTTAAGAAGTGCAATGAAAAGTGTGCCATGTAACCCAATGTTACATTTACAGAATGAAGAGCCCGTTTTCTCCAAGGATGGCAGTAAGTTCTTCATGACTGTGCCAGTGAAGCAGGGTGGCCGTGGCGAGTTTCACCACATAGCCATGTTCCTTGTGCAGGTAAGGCTCTGATCAGGCTGCTTTCAATATCCTGCTGGTTATCTGGGACGTTTACTGTGGCCCAGGCAAAGGCCTGAACTTCAGTTTAATCAGAACACCCGTGTCATGGTCATTTGTCCTGTCCAGGTTGTCTCTCAGCGCACTGGGATGTGTTTATAACTTCTTCCAGAGTGAACACGAATTCTACCGTCTCTAAATACACTATGCATGCAAATTTTTAAATAACAAATAATTTTAAATGTCTGTTCAGAATCTGCTCTTACAGAACAGTGAAGAGAGGCAACGCCCAAACTTAAAATTTGTGTGAAAGTTAGGACACTTTTACTACCCTTTGCAACATTTTTCAGCGGCTCCCATTTCCCAGGGTCATTACTTCTTCCAAAGAAGGATCTGAAAGAAGATAAATTTGCAGTGTGACTTTGAAGGTCACCAGTATGAAGTTGTGATGAACTAATAAAGGAAATTATGCCCTGGAACGGAACACTCCAAGGCATCTATTTAAATCATCAGAGCATCAATCCAGGTGCTTTAGCAGAGCCATATGACATAGGAGGGATTACCAGGGTACCCAAAACATCAAAATGGCAGGTTTGTGCCAGGTAGCTCTGTTATCTGCCTTTATGACAGTGTTCTGGTATGAACATTATTAAATCTGAAACATGTTCACAGTGCACTGCAGACAGAACAAGAACAAAAGAACTTTAATGACAGTTTAACCTGAAGAAACAAGAACAAAGATACTCATTCACTAGAGTAAATATATCAGGAAAGAGTCAGTGAAGATAAAAGGGATCACAGACATGTCAAATTCTATTTCCTAAAGAAAACACTAACTCACATGACAGTCTGGTAAAGGTGTATTGATATAATAACCACATAAAAATTCACACCTGGGCAAAACCATTTAGTCAATCAAGTCTTATTTTGATATCTCTCACAGTATGAATAAGTACCTTTAAAATACATGAAATAATAATGATCTGGATCTGAAATTTCACTTGCAACATTCCCAAGGATGTTACAGATACAATGAAGTTTGCCTTAACCTTGTAGGCTCTGCCATTTCTTGCTACTAAAAAGCCCATGAAACTTGATCCTAATTTAGGAAAATACTTAAGCAAACATTAAGCCCACTCCTATTCAGTAAGATAATTAAATACATGCCTACTTTTAAACACATCTTTTAATTCCAGCAGAACAATGTTTAAAGTCAAGCTTATGTTTCAGAATTTAGTATTCTGTCCCTTTTAGGCAGAATTAGAGCCCTGGGTACTGCACAGCTCCAAAACTAAAAAAATACTTCTATTTTGCCTGCCATCAGCATGAACAAACAAATCTGAATGGTACCACCAATGACAAATTTGGCTTTAAGCACGTAGCTGCTCCTGAGAAAAAGGAAACGTGATATCCCATGTATCAGCCATTATTCATCAGTAAGCAACATTCTGTGTGGTAATGGGGCTGATACAGAGCAGTAAAGGGCAGGAAATATGTTTATATGATGTGTTTTACACACTGCATTAATCTGATTGTCCATTATTTCTAAAGCAAACAGAGAGGCATAAAAAGTATATTAACCGTTGCACATAAAGCCCTTTGTCACATTAGATGTTTGTCACACCTTGTGAGAGCCACAGCAGCACAGCAGGGGCCCTGCAGAATTTAAAGCAGTCAGCAGATCACCGGTACCCAGATGGTCACAGCATTTCCCTGATGGGAAAGGGTAACTCTGGAACTTGGCCCTGGGATTCTCATTCCTTCTCTGGTGCCACTCAGGAGAGACCTCAGCCCATTGGCAGAAATCAGCATTCATGTGCAGGAAAGTTAAAACAGGACCAGTGTGGACTTGCTGGGATAAAGAAGTAAATTCTAATGGTCTGCTTTAATTTAATCACTGACGCTGATTTCTCAACCTTGCACCAAATGCTGCTCTTTCTCAGGCTGCATTCCTTTGACTGCACCTCAGAAAAGCACGTGTCAATGACACAAAGCACGTGAGCAGAGGCATCTAATTAAATCTTTATGCAGGGAGAAGTTGCTGTCTGAAAGGTTACTGTCTATCATAGATTATTTACTGTCTCAATGTAGAGGGCTGGATGCGTGGGTTATTGTTTTCAAATGCTTTTAGGAACTTATGAAATATTTAAAAGAAACTAATCTCAAAATGGGATTGAATCATGTCTTATGTATCTAGACATTTCTTTCGTGGAGTTTTGTAACTCTGGAAAGTTTCTTTTTTTTCCAACCACAAAATAAGAATTATAAAGTAACTTTAATGGATCAAGGCGATAACTTTCTGCAAGCTTCATAAATTATGTATTATGGCTGTAACCTTGAAAAATAACCATGTTTATTAACGCTTGGCTGCGCTTTTTATTGCTGTTTCTTGTTGGATTCTGTGATCTTAATATTTAAATATCTATTTCAATAGTTGCAGCTTCTCTCTCTCTAGAGAAGAAATAGTCACTTACAATACATCACTGATACGTATTTTAATCATTCCTGGAGACACCAGTGAATATCAGAATCTTCCTGAACAGGGAGCCCTCATCATAAACATATGTACAGCACCCAGCACAATATCCTGATTTCATTTGGTACTTGAAAGGCTTGTCATAGAGTTGGTACATCATTCTGTCCTCGTGGATGTGCTAGGAAACAGAGCAGTTCCAAGGGACGTGGTTCTGCCTTGCCAGCTCCAGCACGTCTCCTAGGGTATCTCTGAGCATTTGCTTCTTTTTAGTTATTGCTGTTGTCGATGTGGAGCTCAGGGCACAGCTCAGAAATACATGGATTAGAAAAAAAAGGGCAAGCTTTTTGCCTTTATGACTTTTTGTAGGCCTTGTGACCACTGAGTATCATCTCTGGAACGTCACCTCTTTCCTTTATAAAGTTTGTCTTGAATTTGAAAACTAAGAATATGTATATCCAGGCCAAGCATAATAACCCTAACATAGAAAAATCCACATAAAGTACATCCAAACTGTGAGGGTTCAAGTTTTAATCTTCAGTAGCCTGAGTCATGATTTTACCTTTTGCACTCAGAAACAACCTCAGATGAACTTCTCACTTAGGTTTTGTTGGGTTTAACCTGTGTCTGACGAAGTCTGCTGCAATTTCCAGCCAAAGATTTGGTTTCACCTGCATTGGATCCTGACTTTTATTGTTTGTTGACATGGGGGCAACTGAAAGAAAAACTGTGCTGAAAACCGAGATTATTTTACTGACTTTGAAAGGGTTATGGGAGGGAAAGGGTAAGTGAAGTTCAGGCCTGTTGAAATGGGAGGTTTGTGGCTTAAAGATGTTATGTTGTACATTAAAGTTTAAAAAGCTGTAATCAGTAGTGGCATGTGCAGGCAATCCTGCTAGGCAAAGAAGAATGTGGCAAGGTGAAAGTTAATGTTTTCCACCTCCCAACAGGCCAAAAGTGAACAAATCAGTGTGAGACACCTGACGTCGGGGAACTGGGAGGTCATCAAAATCCTGGCCTATGATGAAAATACTCAAAAGATGTAAGCACTATTCCCTTCTTTTATAAAAAATATTCAAGGTGTTAAAGTTGAATCCGTTTAACCCAAAATTAAACAGCAATATTTCTTTCATTTTGGAGCATTACCATAACTTTGGCACACCTGAGTACATAAGGTGCAGTTGTAAGACAATTCATCTGCCATTCTTTTCCTAACTGCTTTTTTAGGCAGACAGAAATAATCACACTGTGACATCACTTGACTCTGTATTTTTCAGAATAAAAGGAATCAACACAGTGCAGCAGTAATACCATTTTGGTAACTTGTTTCCTGGAATCCAGATAAGAAGTCACAGTAAATTTTTAGTATTTGATAAAACATCACACCTGTACTGCATGAGGTCTCAGAGTTTTGGGGATCTGCTCCAACTTTGTAAATTCAAATTATTTGTAGAGATTATCAGAGCTCCTGATTCTCACCCGCAGAGAAATCTTTCCACAGCCCATCTTACTGATAGAGTGGAAGGAAATGCCACACATTATTTGGTGGTTTTGGGGGGGAGTTCAGAACTACCACAAAATATCTGAAGGCTTCACCTGACTTCAGTGGATCTTGCTTAATTTTCACTTTTATCTGTCCATGGCAAAAAATACACAGGCATACCTAATTCTCATTTGCTTTAAAATAAATGATATTTCAACAAGAACTTTTTTGAGGCTGCAGTAAGTCCCATCTTTTCCACTGGTACTGGAGAAACCCCTTTCTTGACAAGTCTTTCTATGGGTTTTGAAAATAAATGCATAGAGAAGTTCCTGTTACTTCTGCAAGGCCCAGGGTTAAAATGAGGTCTGGATGCACTCAGGCTGAGGAGGGGGGACAGATGTCACCTGGGCTGTCTCAGCCACTTGAGGGGATTGCCTTGCCCTCCTTCAGCCTGTCAAGCAGAAACTTGGTGAGGATCTCATCAGGGAAACACCAAGGGCTTATCTTTGTGCTCCTGCAAAGTCTCTTTCCACCCATGCAAAGTAGACAGAAGGAAAAGTTTGTTTGCAGCTCAAAAAGGCTCTCAGACCTCATAAGACTTATTGTAATATATGACATAATTTCATTGTGACCTTTATCTACGACTTGGATTTATATTGCAAACTCTTGGAGTGAAGCAGAAACTTTCTCTTCTGTATTTTTAATATGCAGAGAGGTGTCCTGGTTGCTACTGGAGCTCCTGGGCATGACAGGAATTACAACCATGAAATCTTGTTTTCATCACTGTTTTAATAGGAAATTATATAGCTTCTGAAATAAATAATCTGTATATTGGATCTAAATTTAATCCTGGAACTTGGGCTTATATATAAGTGTTTGATCTTCATGGGTATTTGTGAGTTTTTATTTTTTTTAAATGTTACTTACGGTGTCTCTCACTTCTCTAAACACTACCCAAATCAGAGAGTTTACCAAACTGAGCTTAACTTTTTTCCTCTTTTGGACACAGTTATTTCTTAAGCACTGAAGAGTCCCCAAGAGGAAGGCATCTGCACAGGTAAGAGGTACATGGGGCTGTGTTATCAGCTTCTTCATCCCAAGCCATAAGTGCTATGGTGCTTGGGTAATCATTTACATTGGATAAAAATTAGTGTGCTTGAGCTGCAACAAGGAAAGAACCACAGCTTTTCAAAATTAAAACTGCCATTTTCTAAAAAAATGGAGAAGTTTCTAACCCAAAATGTTTTTAGCACTTACATCTCCACTAGTCCTTTAAAAGCGTCTAAAAAGTTAAACCTGAATACAAGTGTTTAACATAACTATGTTATGTTTAAAACTAAGTTTTAAAAGTAATCAAATACTAAATAAAATTTTCTAGATAAAAAATATTTCTAGAGTTTAATCATGTAACTTAAAGTGTGGGGGCAAGTCACCTCATTTTCAGTGCTTAAATCTGAGGTTAGTGAGGTTTTCATGGTTTCCTACTAATGCTAATGTTACCCCCAGCACTGTGAGTTATTGCTGTGCCATTGGTGCTTTGTGCAGCTTTTGGATGCTGTCCACACAGCCAAGTTTACTTTATTGTATTTCATTCCAATTTAAAATGATGTTTCTGATCATTTTCTTCCCCCAGTGTATCCACAGTGGGCTCGTTGAACCGCCAGTGTCTCTCGTGTAACTTCTTGAAGGAGCAGTGCACATACTTCAGTGCAAAGTTCAGCCCCATGAACAGGCATTTCCTCCTGCACTGTAAAGGTAAGGCAGATGCACAGGGTGCAGTGCTGTTGGCTTCTGAATTAATGTGTTCCCTTGGGAAGGGCATTACAGTCCAACATTTGGCCCAGCAGTGGATTACTCCAAGTCCTGTACAGAGCAGACTCTGTAGAGAGCAGTTCTAATACTGCAAGTAAAGATGTTCTGTGAAATAGTCAAATTATGAGTGATGTCAGAAAGCTGCTCCAATCAATACTCTGTCCAAGTAAAGGACAACAACTTACATTCACCCTAAATAGAAATCCTTCACCAAAAAATTCAAAATTTTCTTGATGGTACTGTGGTTTGTAGCAGTTTGTTATTTTATATATTGTGATTGACCTTGTGTGACTACACCTAGTTAGAAGAAGAGGGCCTGTGTTCTCTAGCAGTGTTTGTACACATGTATGTGCAGCACATCTGTACACATCCCATAATTATGTGTGTGGATGTTTCTACCAAAAAACAGCTGTGGTTTAATCCCCAGAGACAGATCCTCCATATCAGTGCAGTTGTAATAAATAACTCAGAGTGTTTTACTGTCAGCTGCATTCCAGTAGCACTGAATGTTGGCTTCAGAATTTCTGTATAAACAAAAAATTGAAATGATCCCACACAGAGAAATTCATAACCTACACACAGGAAATAAACACTGATACATAAGTGATAAAAAAAAAGGTTCAGAAAAGCACGAGATAGTGCATAATAAAGTACACAGGTAGATCTGTTGTCCTTGAAACTTGCAAAATTTTGCAGATACTGTCCCCCCAGTGTGTTTTTATAGCTATGATCAGAGTGCAAAGAGTAGAGGACAATTCATCTGAAATACATATGAATAGCTCATTTTATATTCATGCTTTTTCTCTGTTTCTTCCACAACTCTACTGTTTTTTTTCCCCACACAAAAATAAAATACCTGCTGACTTGAGCATTGAATGTATCCGAACAAAGAAACTATGAATATATATTGGCTAAAATCAGGGGTTTGTTTTCCATTTTGTCGTTTTGGGTTGGTTTTTTTGTGGAAATGCACCTACAGTACATAGCTGATTAGAAGAAGAATGTACAAACTGTATGGTTTATACATGGTTAAACCTACAGCAGAAGTGATGGAGCAAATCTTGAGGTCCTTCTCTGAGTAATGAGCTCCTCATGCTTTAAGCAGAGTTTTCCCTTGTGCTTGATGTAATCCCTGTGGGGTAAGTCTCAGACTCTTGCAGGAGAGAGGGTTGATAAATTGGGAAGAGTTTTTTGCCCTGAATCAGCAATGTGCCGGGGTCCAAAAGCATCTTGTTACTATTTTAGCAAAGAACATTCAGCCTGCAATTTTTCATGTGCTTCTTTGATATAAAAATGTGGATGCCAGCAGGGGCTTGTGCATGTGATTACTCACAAGCTCACGACTTTCAGTGACTTTGGCAGTTCTCTCTCTCAGCTGGGAAGGCTGTAGATCATCCTCCCAGGATTAAACCTACACTCCACTCAGTTGCAGTAGGCTACCTTGAGCTGTAAATGTTGGGCAGGGATGCCAAACCACTGTCATTAATTTTTTCTGCCTCTAACATGAATGTAGAGTTAATGCTGCCTGGGAGTTATTCAGGGTCCTCTGCAGAGCTTGGCAGGTACAGCAGCAGCGTGGCCCCTGCAGGGCCAGGGCCCTGGGCTGGGCATTGGGCAGGACCAAAGTTGATGGCAAGGTCACTGTAGAACTGGCATCAAACTCTTCTTCTTGTGAGAATGTGAGGCCAACTGCTTTGAGTAGACAAATGGCACATCTGCTGTGTGCACACAGTTGTTTTCTCACAGCAAAAAGCCTTCACACAATTGTTACAAAAGCAATTTGCCCAGAAAAACCCTTGGGGGACTCTGGGCTGGTTTGATCTGTATAAGTTTCAATTCTTCAGCCTGCTGTTTACCCACAAGCACCTTTATTAGGATAGTTTTTCCTTCTTAGTCTCCCTCAGCCAGGAGTTCTCTCTCATTTTGCCAGCTGTATTCATCTCCAGAGGCTCTCCTGAGTGAGGGGTTATTTCTTGCCTGCTGGGTGGAGGACTGGCTCCTCAGCCTCTCACTTTTGGCAAGCACATCCTTTGCACTCATTTTCCACACTGCTTGTGGATTCCTCCTTTAGCACTTCACAAATGCTAGCAAGATATTTTTCTCTGCACTCAAATAAGATTGTTTATAATTGTTTAAGTTTATGATTGTTTCTCCCCTTTTATACAGCAGGAAATGAGCTGTGGGTTTGGGGTTAGTGATAGGAGGTCAGTGGGAAATCCAACTGCTGTGCTTTGTTCTGATGCACTATAACACAATGCCTGTAACACAAATTTGTCCTTTTTTTTCCCCCTCTAATCAGCATTTTAATCTACTGTAATCTCCTTTTTTAAAAAAATGTCATCATCCTTCCATCTTTTAGTATGACAAATAGAGACAGGCTGGAAAATGCTAGTGCTTTCCCCCTCAGAGGTGTTCTTTCTTAAATAAGAATTGAAAGCAAAATGACAAATTCAGGAGAAGTAAAAAGAGCTGGAAATAAAAACAAACCAAAGCAAAAGAGACATCTGAAGAAATGATCTTCTTAGAGAGCTAAGGCAGAAAGCTGTTATTTGTCAACAATCTACCTGTAAGATTTTTGTCAATCGTCCCCCTTCAAGGAGAGAATGAAACTGATAAAAATCTTCAGTGAAGGCTGTGAATGTCATCATGCTATTTATTTCAGGTATTTGCATTTCCCTAGGCTCCTGCTATAATTAATTGAGAGAGACAGCCTCTCAAAACACATAAATTAAGCTCTGTCTCTAAACTCTCAAAGGGAATTGTTTTTTCTCAAAAAGAGAGTTGTAACTCCTAATTTCAGAGGGTCCATGCCTTCATTTGCCATGGGATCCTGAGGGATTTCAGCATTTCTGCATCGTTCTCCCTCACCCAGGAGTGACTGAATGCTTGTGATTTAAACACTGAGGCAGAACAGAACTTCTCATGTGCAAATTCCATGTTGGAGGTGGGGACACAAGGTTTTCTTTTGCAGGTTTACACTGGTGGGGATCTTCAGAGCAGGGACAGCAGACTCAGCCAGTTCTGAGTATGCTGGATGCTTGGTCATGCCAGTTTCACACACCACCTTGTGCCTTTGCACAGTAGCTGTTGGCATGAAGAATTATTCCTGATTTTTAGTTTCTTAGTGGTCCAGTGAAAATAAAGTGTGTGAAATAGGATTAGACTACATCACACCTAGATTTAACTGTGATGCTGTTGGTTTTGCAGAGCTGGCATACCAAGGGAGCTTCTTAAACAGATAATTATGTGAAATATAGTTTTTCAACACGTCTATAGCTAATTCATGAATTATCACTAATTCATTTCCCAGTCAGCCTAAAGTTTCTGAATATCAGACTGCTCTATTTTAAACAGTACCATTAAGTGCATCCACAATTTTTTTATTTGTCACTTAACACTAAAACATGGAGATTATTAAAAAAAAAAGAAAAAAAGAATGCTCCTTCTGGGTGCAGGGTCTGGGCTGCTGGACAGGCAGAAGGCAGTGTCTGATTCACACTTTGCTGGTCCTGTAGTCCAGCCCATGTCATTTCCAAGAGGTGCCAGTGGAGTTCCTGCTGTGTTTGAAGAGAATTGTGTGTATGGAGCTTCCAGGATCCTGTCCCGTGTGGGAACTGGTGCTCCCATTCTTTGTCACTGAACTGCAGAGTACAAACTACCTCACCCTGCCTCTGCTTTTCTTGTCTCCTCAAAACAGGGCCAGGTGTCCCCGTTGTAAGTGTGCACAGGACAAGTAACACTGCAAGTGAGTATACCTTATGAAATAAGTGAGTTTTCTTAGCATGCCTAATTTCTTTGGGAGTGTGGGAGAGGGGAAAGTAAGCAGATAAGAGTGTCATGCAAGCACATGAAAACTAATTCATATCAAGTGCTATTAATGACCTTTTTAGCAACATCCACATCAGCAAATGGTAAGGAAGGCAGTTAATCAAATGACTAAAACTTTTCCAGATTTTTAGATATCTTTTGGGCTAAATGCATGTGACTCATCTTCTGTTTACACTTGAGCAAATTGGATGGCAGGTTGGTCTTCATCCTTTTCACTTCCTATGCAGATCATGCTGCCATTGGAGTACACCTCCTGTGTTTTTAGAGATGTTTTTAAAGTTACAATCCAATTATGTTGAAGCCAGGTACAGTCTGTGGATGATTGATCATAAAAGCTGACCTACATATGGTGATTTAATCCTTCTCTTCTATTTCTCAAATCAGAACAACTCCACTGACATTGGCAATGAAGACAAATCCAATAATAAAGGCTTTTTAGGAGGGTATTCTATACTACTATTTGTCAAGTTGTACTCATTATTTTCTGGTATATTGATGCCAAATCTGTTACTGTTTCCTGGCTGCTGAGGTGTTTTTAGTGGAAGTTTTTAGTGTCCTTCAGCAGTTGAATTTTCCTGGTGGTGCAGCAGAGGTAACAACTCTGCCACCTCCAGCTCCACTGTGACCCCACTAGCATGGAAGTGTGTATTACAGGAATGGGGAACTTTTCATTCAAAAGCACTAAACCAACCCTTACACATCTTCATTTCATTAATTGGTTTATCCCCAGGGTTTTCCCCAGAACCCAGAAATCCTGAACTGTACCTGTCTGCATCCCCTTTGTCCTGGGCCAGTCACTATTCAGTGGAGCTAATCCTGCACGTTAAAATACCATCCTGATAAATAGTGTCATGCTATGAAATGTTAATTAATATCTGCACTTTAATTTCCTTTTTTTTTCTCTTTTTTCCTTTTTCTTTAAAGGCTGTTGTTTGTGTTTGCAAAGCCCAGTGCCATGGCACAGTCAGGGCAGGGAGTTTTATCCAGCTCAGTAAAGGGTAGCTAATGCTGAAATAAATGTGTTTTAGATTTCTGTGGGGCTCCTCAAGTCTGTGAAGGCAGGCTTTTGCTCTTTATTACCTGCATCTAAAGTACTGTGGAGTGTGAATTACTGAAATAGAGATTTATGTGCAGCACCTTAGAGTAAAATAAAGGAAGTCAGGATAGAGGGATGTTGTTTGTTGTAACAACAAAAAGCCAAATAATAAGATATATAATTTACCATTAGTGTTTCAGTGCAAGATTAGATTATCCTCTTTAATTCATAATAGAATGATTAAGGATTATTTCAATTATTCCATCCTCAGACTATAATTATACCATTTTGGTTGACTGCCCAGAACAAGCATTCTCCTCAGATTATCTGTTTTGGCCCTAAGTGAAGAGTCTATTATTTAATTAAAAAAATCTAAATTTTGGAAGCAAGATCAGTAATTTGAGTTAAAAAAAAAAAAAAAAAGAACAAATTAGCCATTCTTCCTGTGAAAAAAGGGGTTGCTTCAAATTAGTCTGCAGCTTTAAACCAAACTGATGGTCTCGCTCTTGGCTGAAGCGCAGAAGACAAATAAGGACATGCAGTGACCACATTTAGCTGTGCTGGCTAAATATGGCCTTGGAATAGATAATATTGGGGAAAAGGATGCCTGCATGAGGCTTAGGATATTGCCCAGCAGAGCAGCCTTGTGCTGCAGCAGCTGCTGTTAGGGTTTGTCAGAGATGCTGAGCTTCATGTTGGTCATGAGAAATTTCCTTGGTGGTGCTTAATGAAAACAAAGGTTGCCAAAGCCAGAAAAATGAACTGGATGTGTATCTTTTTGAATTGAAAAGTAGTTGCGTTATTAAAAATGTATTTACAGAAGGAATTTATTTACAAGGTTAATTGAAAGCTTAATTTGCAAGATCACTGCACGTTTGTCTCTTTTTCTTTGATTTTTTTTGAATCTTGATTTATCTCTGGTTTGATGACTCTCCATGCCTTTCAGCGTGGTTTTTCTTCCTGTTTTCTAGAGTTTTACATTTTGGAAAATAACTCTGTGTTGAAAGAAGTTGTTTCTAAGAAAAAGAATTACAAGACTGAAATCAAAATGCTTCACGTTGAGGATTACGGTAAATCTGGCAAAATGTTATTTTAGCAAGCCAAAAGCTTTCTTACAATGTTACTCTTTTTCATCTGTGTAACTACCAGCCTTTAATGTTTTGCTCTTTTCTTAAAAGAATTCCCTTTACAGTTGTCAGTGCCAAAAGATTTCACGGAACGAAACCAGTATGCCCTTCTGTTAATAATGTAAGTATCCGTTTGGAATCACTCAAAATAATGAAGAAGTACTTCATAAAAAATATTTAAATCTGAAATTAGATTGGCAGGGCAGGGTTACCTTTTGTAGGAAAAAAACCTCATGGATTTGAGTTGAGAAATCAAAAGGCTTGTTCTTGGGAAGATTTTTTGGCAGGTGCTGTCTGGTAGAGATGCCTGGGGGTTTTTTTGAGCTGGTCAGACCTGACTGTGCTTTGCTGTACTTTCATGTGTGGGAGGCACTGCTGCTCATGATGCTGTAGCTTTGAGTATCCCTGCAGTGTTTCCTGGACCCTCACTGATCCTGCCCACAGAGCATCTCGCTCAGAGCACGTGCTCCTCTTCATTCCTGAGAGAAAGGAGTAGAAATTCCAGGAGGGGCTCAGTTTTGCATGAAGCAAAACTGCTTTTAGGAACACCAGAATGAAATCAAAGTTACTTTTGATCATCAGTGGTTGAAGGCATGGTAGGCATGATCCACAGTCTGTTGATTTTTGTAGAAAAGCTGTGTGGGAGGAGGATGGTATTCCCTGGGAACCTGTGCTGTTCTTTTAAAAGGAGGTGGGGGGGTGTGTTTCTTGCAGGAGGAGTCAGCCTTTAAGTTGTGTGTCTGCACATGTGTAGCAGAGGAAAAGAACAGAGTCATGAGTGTGGTTGAAGCCCACCTGGGAAAAGTGGTGATGGCCAGCTCAGGGCACCACTCCTTTCTCCACCAGAACTCAGCATGGGTGGGGAGAGCTTTCCTGGACCAACAGAGCTCCTCCCAGTCCCAGCTGGAAAGAACTGATGTGGGTCTCAGTAACAGACATGTAGGAGTGCACTGCTAAATTCATGAATTTACTGAGCTGTGTCACCTGGAGCAGATCTGCCCTCAGTGACAGCAGAGATCCTTATTGATGGGTGTGAGGTGGTTACAGACCTGAGCTGCTGAATGATCCCAAATTCCTCTGCTCAGATCAGACATGAGGACAGAAAGGCACAAACCTGCTAATCCCAGTTTGTGTTTTAAAACTCAGAATTTTCTGTTGTAGTTATGTGCAGCTGTGGAAGCTCTCTGCTTTAATTGGCTCATGAACTTATTTTTCTTTTCTTATGAAGAAACAGGGCACATGGATTTTATTTCATCTTTGCAGCATTTTCTGGCACGATCTTGGAGGAATGATTATATTTTAAGCAGCTCTTATATGAGTGCCAAAGGCAAACTGACTCTGTGAATTGACCCCAGCAGCCCTGCAGGGACTTGCAAACACTTGTGCTTATTCCTGTTTCTGAGAGCAAGGAAACACAAACGTGTTAGCAGGGCAATGCTTCCCTTTTCAAGTATCCTGATAAATGCATATTCTGCCACATACAGCTGTGGAAAAATATGGGGTTATAAACTCGTGTACAACTAGAGAAGACAGAAGGGAAAGATCAGAAACCTGAGAAATCCAAGGCCAGAAATCACAGAAAAAAAAAAAAAAAGCAGAAGAAAATATTATTTTGAATTGTTTTTTGATACCAAGAGTTCAAAGAAGTGAAAACAGTCTCGAGAGGCAGGATCTGAATTTAAACTTACCAAAGTAGTTGGTACCCAGTGAGCAAATAGTGTGGCCAAGTCATGATGTATGGATATGTTTTATAATTGTTTGGGGGCTTTTTCTGATAGGCATGTGGGATAAAAAGGAAAATCATCAACTTACAAATACAGATGGTTGTATCTACATTTACAGTACAAAGACTTTGGCTCTTTTAGGTCAGATTCTTATCTTTGCAATACTGAATTCTCAATGCTAGCTTTAGCAGGGGTTATTTTCAGAGAACCCTGTACACTAGTGAAAGTATGAAACTGAAAATTTTAAATCTGTCCTGGCTGATGTACTGTAGCATGTTTTGTGTCCTCCTCTTCCCTAGAAGAAAAAGAAGTTACATTAAACTGTATTTCTTCAGCAGCTTTTTACAGACTTAAAGCTAAGGCTGCCAGCAATCCCTTTTTCTGTTAAAGAGGTCCCCAAATGAAATATAAAACTGCAAACTGTCACTGAAGTTATGGGAGGTTCCCTTGTGGGATGATTATTTGAGCCTAATAAATTCTGCCTAGCTCTTGAGAAAGAATGGTTGGATATCTGTGGGTGTATAGGGGGTAATTTCTTGACCCACACAGCTCCAAATTGACATCCTAAGGTTTATTTTGTGTTCAGAAGTAGTTTTTTAAAAAAAGTGGAAAATTATTCAGGTCCAAGAACAACATGTAGCTTTTGTAGGGGACATTGATGAGTTGTGTTGATGATATCATTTCCCAGATACTTGACTTTTCTGAGTCCCAGAGTGGTAATGTGGGGACTGATGGAGAAACACCCTGTTGCTGCTGCCAGCAGTGTTAAATGAGAACTGGGGGCTGATAACAAGTGCTCTCTTTTGTACTGTTCAGCTGCCCCTGCTTCCTTTCTTCCATTCTCAGCCACGATAAGATTATCATTATATTCCAGCTATTGAGAGAAAAACCTTTGAAAATGAATGCTTACCAATGTCCTTGGTAAGAATGTTGGTTTAATTGTATGCCCACTTTTTGGAAAGGAGATTCTGTGAAACGTCTTGATCCAGGTAACATGCACTTAGAAATATAAAACCAGAAGACATAAGAACAGAAAAGTGGAGTATTAGCAGGGAAGTGGGCTTTGCTTTCCATCTCACTAGCACTGCACTTTGAAGAGGGGAAAGAGGGAGGAGGGAGGAAGGAAGGA